>APFE031292386.1:2842-18601 GCA_000404065.3 Pinus taeda
TATTTTGTTTTTCTCAATGTAATAATGGTGGACTTTTAGAAAATTTATTGTTAAATAAGTGTCTCAACCGTAGTGGCTCTCACTTAAGTGGAGATTTTGTTTTAAGAAAAATTGCAAATTGATATATGAAGCAGAAAAGTTAATTACCTTTGAAGGGCCACAAACTTGCATTAATTGCATAGTAAGTACTAGTAAGTTTACACATTTACATTTTTAGTCCTACTTAGTGTTGAAGAACCCATAAATAATGGTGTGGAGTAACTCTTGTTATGCAAGTACTTGCTTAAATTATGGTGGGTATTAATTGATTGAGTATGAGTTATTTTTAAGGATTTTAATTTTGCGTGGTTTGAAGCTTAAGAATAAAAATTCACTATACAAATATCCAAAATGAGTGCATAAATATTATAACTGCATCTAGAAATTATGGCAAAAAAATATCCACATGGCCCAAAGGTTGCAATAAGACCATGTTAAAGTCCAATCAAATGTTTGAAAAATAATTTTTTAAATAATATTGAAAATTAAATAATTTTTTCCTCAAAATTAAACATTATAAATTGCATTGGTCAATGCTAAACCAATAGTGGTCAATAGGAAAATCAATTGTTAGATTCCTACATTGGAAGGGACCATAAAGAGAAATAAATGTTAAGTATATAATTATAATAAAACACAAGCATATATACTAAAGAAAATGATACACATGAGAATGTACTAACATGGAAAAGCAATACATTTGCCTTTCCCATGCAAATTAAAATCTCATTAAGGTCTTCTCTATAGAAAATTGAAGGGGTCCAAATCATTAAGTATATCTACGAACACATTTAAGGTGCACAGAAAAAGTATATGCCCCCAATTTATAACCATGAGCTCCAAGTTTGATTTTGATTATGCCATACTCTGGTTGATGAAGCATGGCTTGTTTCCAAATATTTTTTAGCCCCAAGGGTTAGCTCAAGTAGATCGATATCCCATGCCAAAGCCATATTGGCCTACAAGGCCACATGGTTAAATCAAATTCAATTCATTAGGGTTAAACACATATCTTGTTCATTTAAAACATTTAACAAAATTTAACCTTATTCTATTCAAAGAATCTTACAAAATTCTTAAAGGGTTTTTGTAAGGAAGTTTTCCATGGAAAACAATGTACTAACTCACAAATTCACATATAGCCATATATCTATCCCTACCATGTTCCAAGGATTTATCTCAACGCATCATTGTATGAGGGCTAATGTTGGTAATAAATCAACATAGACACTGTAATTCGTCACCATCACTTTGTAGCAACTAATCTTGTGTCATTCAAGTGTCAACTAATGTGTCAAATAGTTTAGTGAATTCAAAATATTTATTCGTCCAGATGGATATTGGTGGCCACCACCTATTCCACATGGCTCACAACACAATTTTCTATTTTTGGCAGTTTCCAAATCTTAAACTTCTAGAGCTGTTTTGAGGCCCTAAATGGTGTTTTTTGAGAAATGGGCGAATGCAAGAGAAAAGCTTATGTTTTTAGTTGAAATGTGTTCTCCTCTAATATGCCTTTCTAACATCTTATCATGTGAGTCAAAATGATAGCATGCCAAAGCTACGACCCCAGGAATTTGACATTCCAACTTACCCCATCGGGACCCATAAGCCTTTGGCACTTCTTCTCCTAGGGTTAGGGTTTGGGATGTTTAAGGTTTTTGATTATTTCTTCATGATAAAATGGCCTCTTACCCTCATTGTAACATATTTCAGGAAAGGCATAGTCGTCACATTTCTTCCTAGATATACACTACCACCATTTGAGCTAGTTTATTTTCATTCTACGTATAGACAATTTAAACATTCACTATTTATTAATTGAAGTTCATTTTCATTATTTCCCCATGCTTTTGTTGTATACGTGCATTTGATTTTATTCCATTCATAAATCCATATCATTTATCATATTTATTATTCTTTTTTCCATTCCTTCGAAGTTATCAACACAACAAGGCTACTCAACCATTTTTAATATAAAAACTTTCCAGTCTTTTGTAACCAGCAATCCCCTACACTCCCACGTGAAACTTCACCATGTGACAAAGTTAATTTCCACAATTCCTTCCATGTGTTACTATCAAATCTATATCTCACTCACATTCAACCCTTCCTTGTTAACCAACACAGCTACACTAACCTAGATCCACTTTAATTTTAGATTTTATCAAGCATTAAGAGGGTTCAAATCCCTTAAATTGTAGTCCTATTTTAGAGTGCAAAACATGAAGAAATATTTGTCCCTAGAAGGTTTTTATCAACCTAAAAACTG
This sequence comes from Pinus taeda, assembly GCA_000404065.3. Taxonomy (NCBI): domain Eukaryota; kingdom Viridiplantae; phylum Streptophyta; class Pinopsida; order Pinales; family Pinaceae; genus Pinus; species Pinus taeda. Next base: position 5,154 of record APFE031292386.1, read on the forward strand.
CATAGATCCAAAATTGAAATGAATCTAAACTAGTTTTACCAATGGGTTAACATATCAAAATTTTGTATAATCACCTTTATATATATATGTGCGCTTCAAATACATTTAATCTCTTAATTATGTCGTCTTCTTCTTTTTTATTATCTACTAACTTTCTCTTATTTCCATATAAACTATATGAGAAAGGAAGTTGATTTTATTGATTATTTATAAATTTAATTTGAAATATTATGTTGAAATTTTCCTATACAACATTTTATTCATGGTTTTTTTTGCGTAATCACATATGTTCCTTAAATGTCTACATTTAATTATGCGTCATTGGTTTAATACATATTATATATCAATAAGTTTTATATTTTTACATTATTATAAAAAACATGATTAATATAATGGTTGTAATATCTATATACTAACTAATATAATCACCTCTAAAAAACAAAGCAGTGGATTTGAAGCACATAAGTTAAAATCACTTTCACACCATTATACAATATATCTTGAAATTGTTTTGCACTATATTATTCCTCAATTTATTTTTACTAGATAAGGAACCATCCATGCGTTGAAGTTTATGTGTCAAATTAACTTTCGCTATATTTATGATATAAATTCAATGAATCATTTTACAACGTAACATCGTGAACATCAACACTCATTATTATTTTTATTATGTGATGACTAAAATCCATGGAACTGCATAATTGGTCTTACAAAACTACAATTGGGTTTATCCATTAAACATTGCATTGAATTCAGTGCGATATATTACGAACATGGTACCAAACTATTTAGTCATTATTAATTTTCCAAAATATTAAATTTACATAAGATAATGAACTCAATACATGAGGCATATATAATACAGTAGATTTACAATAAATTTTATCTAGGGACATGTTTTTTTGGATCTATCATATAAATGAACTCAATATATGAAGCATATAATATAGTAATTTACAATAAATTTTATCTAGATACATGTTTTTTGGATTTAGCATATAAATGTATTAAGTATTCTTTCTCTTTTTATACTTTTTTGGATCATATTCTTTTCATCTAATGATTGGAATGATGAACTGCATTCGCTAGTTTGGAATGCATCGACAAGTAATACATGTATGTGATGTATCCATAAGACAAAGATCTTAATAATTTTACTCGTAGAAACCTCCATTATTTTTTTATCCATTTCTCAAACACAAAAAGCAATGCATTAAACAACTTAATCAATCATAAATGACTAAAATCAATATTTAAATCCATCGTGCAAACACTAAATCAATACATTATTAATCTTATAGATTATACATCCTATAATAAGGAAAACACTAAATCTTATACAGTGTACATCGTATAACAATGAAAATATGAATGAGCAACAATAAAAAATACCATATTAGCAATTACACACAATTTGTGTTTTAAAATAGGCTTAGAAGAAAGTTATTAAATGTTCAGCCAAAATGTAATATTTACCAATAGAATTAAATTATTTCCCCAGATAGAATAGAAAATATCTAAACCCCTCACATCTATGTATGAGAGAATCTTACATGCACTTGGAAATAATGCTTACATTAGTAAATAGGTAATATTAGTTTATTGGTTATTGATTTTTGTCAACAGATTTTCTCAACAAGCAATTCCTTGTTTGGAATCAGTTGGATCTGATGAGCACTATTTATGTAGCTTGTAATTTCGCTATGAAGGCAATATATGAATTCTTTTGATTAAATCTGTCCAAAATGTTTTCTCTTCTAATTTCTTTGTTGGTATCATAGCCTGTATGGGCCTGACTCCCTCAAGTGAGGGTCCACGAAGATGGGAGAATCATGAGGATTAAATGCACACTCTGTACATATGGTAGTATAGAGCTTGTGATATTTCCATGAATTTATCTATGTGTTATTGTGTTTGTAATATTAGTGTGGTTGAGTTTATCGTCATTGGGAGAAGTGCAACAATCTTCCATAGGAGGAGTCTGTATCATTGTCTGGTAGATGTTGGGAGAAGTGCACCTCTATTGTTTCCTATCGAGAATCCATTGTGTGTTGGGTCTTGGTCCTATGCATTTGCCACTGTTTGAGAAAAATTGTCCGATCCATCCTAATTAGAGCTAGGGACTAGAGAGCCTTGTTGATTTTCAGCTTAAATATTGTCACATGTGGGCGCACCAACAATGTGAAAAAGCTTTGGAAAACTCGCTTTTTCGAGAGCTCATTGAAGTGAGTTGTCCTTGTTGATTGTGAAAGATCAACGTGACAAGTGATGTCATGGACATCTGATTGGATTAGCAGTGAAGCCATTTCAGGACAACAGTTTGATCAATTTTGTTTTTTGGCTTCAAACTTCACTCTTGTTCCAACACGATTTTGATTTCTCAATATTTAGTCAATTTGGGCCTGGCTGAATTTTAAAATGTTTGGGGTTTCTTTATATATTATTTAAAATTGTTGAATATGATTGTATGGAAATTTATTTAAGTTTTCAGCAAAGGGTAGAGGAGTGGCACACCATTTATTTTTATTGAACAATATGTAACAACTTCTCAAACGCACAGCCACTTATGAGACCTCCGTTGCCAATTTTAGGTTCACCTTGAATGAGACACACATGTGCTGCCAGAATACCAATTGGCCTATGTATCTTGGCATAAATATGCAATTTTATTAGCAGGAATTGACTTGACATAGCACGAGACACTCGTTGTTGTACAAAATAAGCTTCATTCCTACTCTGTGCTGCTACGTAAAGGCTTAAAACAATTAAAAAACTTGGCTTTGCCCCATACAATCTACATTTCCGCTTGGAATTTCATCCATAGCTCAAACATAGTTTCCAGAACAAACTGCAAATGCTGATAGCTAAGTATTCTACATGAAGTTCTTTTGCATGAGAAACATAGTTGTATTTTTATTTGGAAACACATCCATATGGATGAGGAGTGTAGCCCTTAGCGTTAATGGAATCGACTCAACCAAGGAGGATCTCTACAGGAAATGTCTAATAACCCTTGTGAAAACTCCATGTAATAAAAGTTAATAAAGGAAAAATAATATCCACAGTTGATGGGATACTTATTCCAAGATGAATGTTGGGAAAAAACATAGTGATGGGGATCACTTGTTATTGATTAATGGCTAAGGAAATTGGCAAAGGCAATGGCAAAGCCTTTGGAAAGTTGAAATGGAATTTTTGACACATTGATTTATGAAAATAATGGAAATTAGTAGAAAAGGGAGGTGAAAGGTCACATGTTTCATGTGAGGAGGAAAATGAATAAAATAAACGCTTCATTAATAAAAATGATTCTGAGGATCAGTTCACAGACATTTTTCATTTTGGTTTTGGATCTCTCTCTCTATTCTCTATCTCTCATACTCATGGATACTTAGAGTTTTCTTAGAGCACTCTTGGAGGAGTGTGCCATAATTGGATTTTTGGAGAAAGAAGGAAAAAAAAGACAACGAAAGCACATGAGGACATGAAGATCAGCATCTACATTGTGTTACACTTGTAGGTACCGAGTTGCGTGTATGTTTTTCTCACTAGCTTTGGCATGCATGTAATATGTATGTCGTTTATTGATCATGATCAATCATTAGCATGGGTGATTTCCTAAATTGACAATGGATTTTCCTAGCTTTGCTTTTCGTTGATAGCCATGGCGTTGTGGGTTTACTTCTTTATTTTTCTAGTTTCTTCTCATGTTTCCTTAGCTTAGTTAGAGTTACTAGTTCTTGATCCTTGGTTGCACGACCACTCTGGATCCCTATAATAGCTTGGGTTGAGTTACTAGTCAAGGAGACTTGGTTGGACAAATGCTCCGGAGCACTTTGGTGGGTTGAGTTACTAGTACTTGAGCGTTGGTTGGGAAAACACTCTAGAGCCTCGCATCAGTTGTGGGTTGATTTATTACTCATGGAGCCTTGGCTGGAATAGACACTTTGGAGCCTTCGAAGGCTTGGGTAGAGACCGATCTTGTGATGGTTTTGTAATTTCCGATCATGAGGTGAAATCATTGATTGATGGGTTGAGGTGGTTGGCCTCTGGAAGCCCTATATGGTTTTGGATTGATGTGTTTTATGAGATCCCACATTAATTCTTGGAATATGGCATGGGGTTGACTAGATGAAGAGAGTTTTCGCTCAGCCATAGCTATGGTCGGGTGGTTCATGGAAGTCCCACAACTAGTTGGAATTTTCATCAATAACATGAGTTTATTTATCCTTGTTATTTCATGAGTATTATATTGGTTTATATGTGGATGATATGGTTGTGATTTCCTTGGTATTTTTGTTGCTATGATGTTGGTTATGAATACGTATTATGACAATAGCAATGTATTGATTTCATTGTTTTTTTACTCGTATATTAATGAAAAATATGTGTATGGCCTAATGGATGCAACTACAACCAATGTGTTGAGGCATCAATTCTTCTTAGTGATTATTAGATGAGTATGAGACCCCTATGCTTGGATATGTTATTACACTTGTAGATTACATATTTTTTATATGTTTGACAAAATGTCTCTCATGGATAGTAGGGGTCAAATCAAGGGCTTGTTTAAGTAATTGCATTAGTCTCATCACTCCATTGTTATCTTTATCTTATGAAGGTATCAGCGAATTCTAGGAATTGACCTTGACTTTGGGCCTAAAAAAGTGGTTGCAATCCTAGGGACGTTGGCACAACACTGAGAAAAATATTCCCTGACACTCGCATGGCATGTTGTCGGAGTCTCCAAAGCCCTATGGATGCATACATGCCCATATCATGGGAGAATCCAAGGGTCTATTAGTATAAAAACTTAGTGGGACTCAAGGGCTGGTTACCTGAGAGGTTGGGATTGTTCTTAAGAGTCTTTTTGTTGATGTGGAAGGTTTTTATAGTGTGTTTCCATGAGTTACACTTCCTTAAGGTGTCTTAGGAGGTCGAATAATATCATAGTAACTTCTCGTCACATGTTTACCTTGCTTGACCAGTTACTTGGGTAGATGTGGGAGGAGGATTTTATAGAGTGGTATTAGAGCATGGTTCACCCCTCGAACTGGATGGGTTGTATATTAGTCATTAATTAATGTCAGTTGCATATGTGTTTCTTGTGTTGTAAGACCATGTGCTTGTTGAATTTGTATGGTATGGGTCATGTTTGCACTAAAGTTGCCATAAGAAGTTGATGGTGTTGTTGTTGAGTGTGTTACCATGAGTGTATGCTTGATTATGCATTGCTTATGCATGTTAGTATTCATATTTGCTCAAGTTTACAGTGATGTGGTAGTATTTTTCATGCATGAGGTCATGGTATGTGTAGTTAACATGGTCGTGCATTATTGACTAGACTCTAGCTAGAATGAAGATTACATGGTTATATGCTTATGTGTTATATTTCTAAATGATGTCATGACTATGTTATACATGTACTACACTAATTGGTTGACCTTGCAGACAAGGCATCCTCTCCGAACTATACTAAGGTATGTTGGTTTATTTTGATTTGGTTTAGCTGACATGATATACCTTGCATGAAGAAATATCAAATATGACTAGTGAAATGGTAGACTACAGTTCTTAAGACTCTCCATATGGATCAGATGAGCAGCGTGGTGTTGGGCACTCTTCTAATTTGGAAGATATACAAAGAAGCTTAAAGGAAGAAATAAGGAGTTGTAAGGCAAAAAATGACATAATCATACAAGCACAAGAGAAACAAGTAGAGGTAAATGCAATGATACTTCAGAGTTTGTCATAATTGCAGTGACAGGGACCCCTTCAAATTAGCCATGAGAAGGACGAAAAAACTAATGGGGTATATGCTAGTAGGTCTCCTGGTGCTCACATGTCGGATAAAGATGACACAGTGAGAGATGGTAGGTTGTTGGATATGCTGGATAGGAGAGGGGATGGACACATGTACTATTCTAGTTCTAGTTTAGATATGTATTGTGGTCATCATCGTTATCATCCGTACAGGAGGAGTGATAGGGGACATTTGTCAAGTGATTTTAAGAAAGGAAAACAACGTAATTTTGATGGAGTAATGAAGAAATCACATGATGAAAAGGCATGGTTGCGTGGTATGAGGAAGTTATTCAAGTTACATGATTATTCACAGAACATGAAAGCTATAATAGCTACATTCAGTCTCAAAGGTAAAGCAGATGTTTGGTGGGAAGATGTGAAGAATGTCAGAGGTACTAATTAGGAGGACTTCACTTGGAATGAGTTTGAGCGACTATCCAAGAAGAAGTACCTATCAGTGAGATACTTTCAGGATAGGGAAAAAGAGTTATATTAACTAAAGATGGGATTGATGATAGATGAGGAGTATATGAGGAAATTCTTGGAGCTACTGAGGTATGTGCCTTATCTCAAGTAGGATAAGGCCAACATTCAAACATTCATTAGTGGATTATTGATTGCATTCAAAGAGATGATTGAGTTCAATTAGCCTAGATCATTAGAGGGTGCCATCTGAAAACTAAAGCAATGATATGAATAATCGAAGTGCAGGTCGGAGACTAAGTCAAACTAGAAATGTAATGCAAAGAGCAAAGGAAAATGGGACAATAAGAAAGCAAGACCTCAAGGTATAGGCAATAAAGAGAATGCAGTGCCATCTAAGAAGTTCAATGCATCTGATAGAGGACAGGGACTTTGAACTAAGGAGCTAAATAAGGAGCTTGTGCAGTGTTGTTCTTGTGGAGGGGATCATCATAGGAGAAATTTTCCACAACATTAGGGTGGTAGGCCTTAGATATACAATGCTTAGAAGTCATATATAATGGAGGATGTTGGGTAAAGTATTCCTAGGACCTATGTAGTACTGGATAATAGATAGGAAGATCATCGGACATCTATCATCAAAGGATCTTTATGAAAAATAATTCTTCTTTAATAGCTGCTCAAACTCACTCCAAGTCAAATCTTCCTCATGAATACATCTGAAATTCTTCGCATCTTCCCACCAAAATTCTACTTTACCTTTGAGACTAAATGTAGCCATTCTAGCCTTCAAGTTCTCTGAATAGTCATGCAACTTGAAGAATTTCTGCATGCCAAGCAACCATGCCTCTGCATCTGTGGTTTCTTCATCCCTCCGTCAAATGTAGGTGGATTTTCTTTCTTAAACTCATCAGGAAAATATCCCTTACCACTCCTCCTATAAGGATGATACCGACAACAATCATAGTGATTATCTAAAAGAGAACTAGAATCATACTTGTGTCTATCCCTTCTCCTATCTGGAGTGTCCAACAATCTGCCATCTATGACTATGTCATCTCTATCTGATCTGTGACCACCAAGCGACCGACTACCATATGCCCCATTATTTATATCCTCTTGTTCATATTTGATCCGATGTGGTCCCTATCATTGCAAATCTAGCAAACTCTGAAGTATTAGTTCATTTACCACCTCTTGTTTCTCTTGTTCGTATATGATTATGTCATTATCTTCCTTACAACTGTTTATCTCTTCCTTTAAGCTTCTCAGTGTAGCTACCAAATCAAAAGGGTTCCAAACACCATATTGCTCTTTGGATTCATAGGGAGAGTCTTGGTAGTCAACCATCTTGCTAGCCATTTGATATTTCTTCCTGTAAGGAATATCATGTCATCTAAACCAAATCATAATAAACAAAGGTACCTTAGTATAGCTTGGGGATGATATCTTGTATGCAAGATCAACAAATTAGTGTGATACATGGATAACATAATCGTAAAAATATTCAAAGATATTACATAAGCATATAACCATGCACCCGTCACTCTAGCTAGGGTCAAGTCATCAATGCATGACCTTGATAACAACCTCATGCATGACAACATCTATTACATCCTGGTACACTTGACCACATACCAACATGAATATGTGTAAACATTACATAACCATAGATACCATGACCTTATGCATGGTGACATAAACCATACCATTGTATGTGCACAATGCACAACGACAATGTAGACAATACACTATCCTACATGTGGATAACATGCAAGCACAAGTACGGGTCACACCTACATACAACACATATAGTCAAGCATAGATGAACAACACTTGTAACAACATGTAGCAGCATTTAACCCAACATACAATATGATACATGCGACCAATCCTACAAGAATGTAACCAATCACACAAGATGTAACTATGTAGGCTAAATGATACACATAAGTGACATTTAGTGACATATAACCAGTCATACACTCATAGTGATACATCCCACAATAAACACATTAATGTTCATATGATGACATCAATTCAACCATGAACAACATCATGCAAATGCAACAAGCATATGGAATGCAAGCGTGAGAGACACACATGCAACTAGCATGCATGCATGACCAACGCATAGCCCATCCAGTTCGAGGGGTGAACCATGCTTTGATACCACTTTGTGACACCCTCCTCCCACATCTACCCAAGCAACTAACCAGTTGGGGTAAACATGTGATGAGAGGCCACTATGATATTAGTCGACCTCCTAAGTCACGTTAAGGAAGTGGAATTGGTGGAAACACACCATACAGACATTAAACATCACCTACATGACCCTCAGGAACAAATCCAATACTTTAGACAACTTATCTTGGGCTACCATTTAGATTTTGGACAATTTATGTTTCATTCGCTCCCATTCTTTGGGCATGAGGGTGACTAGAAACCCAAAGTCGCTCCCACATGCTTGCGTGCCAGCAACTAGAGACCGAAATTGTCAGTGCTATGCTAGTGACTCCGGGATTTGAGCCACATTTTCAAGCATGGGGCTTAGGTCACTGCCCAAAATTGAACCATCTCTTCTAATAAATAAAATAGCATGGAATTGATAGTACTAAAGAAAAGATTTGTTGCACACCTTGAATGGACCCGTACTAGCTAATAGGCCTCTAAATTAGACATAAATTAAGGCCCATGCCTCTAAATTAAACATAAATTAAGGCCTATGACCATCCTTCAACACATTAAACTTCTCTTCTTGCATTATATAATGTAATTTTAACTTTAATATATTCATCAGGAAGATTTATGAATAATTGCATATTTGTACCTAATATTATTTATTTTTGTGGAATGTTATGAGAATATTGGGCAGATTATGAAGATCTGGAGGAGGAGATAATTTACGGACTTGCTCCCTAGTACAGGAGGATCAATAATAAATAATAAATCAACAATATATTATGGAATTATGGCATAGATTGTGGAACTGCAATGATGGAGAGAATCTAGGAATGTGTTCCCTGCCATTTAATGCAGATTCCTAGTATTAGGGACCTGATCCACTAATCAACGGATTTTGGTGGGGAAAGGTTTGTCCATTCATGGAGAATGATTCCAAATAATTTTGTATAAATACCAAGTCGAATTTTCCTCTAGGGATAGATATTAATTAGTGTTATTATGGAGAGAACTCTTATTTCTGCAGCTCCATTGTATTTTCTCGCAGGGATGTAATTATATTGATGAAAATAATGAAGATTGGTGTCATGTTTAGATTCTAAATCTTGTTCTCCTCCATAGGTCTCTATGTTTCCTTGGGATTGGCCATATCAGGAGCCTCATAGCCCTTTTGTATCATTTATTCCCCTTCTTTTCACTTCTTATTCACATTCATCTCTTGTTTTTATTTCTTTCTACTTCTCCATTTAGTATTAATGATTTCTTGTTGTAGGTATGATTTAAATGGTTAATGTAAGTTATTTTGTAGGATCAAAAGCATCATTTCATACCTGGAAAATATTTTTAAGGTCATAGTAATCATTGAGCTACTTGGATTAGATTTCTTATTCCCAAATCTAGATTTCTGGAACTCCTTTGTGGCAAAGAACAATAAATTTCTGCTATTTTTTAGAGCATGCTAACAAGATTCAATTGAGTTGGTTCCACTTGCATTATATCAAAAAAACATTATATTTCATAACAAAAATGACCCCATTGCATTTTCACTTGATTAGGTTAGGCATTTTTTAGATTTACAAGCTCACTAGTTCTCAAATTTCTATATTTTCGACTAGTAATTTTGTGCTATTTTTTAGCATGGGTTTATAGAGGTCTTTTTGAGTGATTCCACCTGGAATGGGGACCCAATATATCCTAGTCAGTAAAAAAATATGTCCCATCCAATTTGGATTTGATTTTCTTGGTCATTTGATGAATTATAATTTCGTATAATAAATTTGTAACATCTTGTAGTAAATCAGAGGATCTTGTAGGAAATCCTATAGCATCTTGTAGGAAAGCTTGTTTTGAGCCCGAATTGAGAAAAATCATCATTGAAGCTAGGATTAGGCCTCTAATTGACCTCCATGCCATCAAGACAATTTTAACCATCTTGCTCCACACTTGTCTCCCCTGCCGAAGATCAAGGAAAGATTAGCATTGGAATTTATAAAGCAAAAATATTTTACAAAAAGAGTTCTTTTACATTTACACATGCACACACTAGTTAGTACCCTCTAGATTCGATTTCATGCTTAGTTATTTTAAATCATCACATGTGATAAATAGGGTTAAGCTAGGTTTCTTTCACATTTAGTTCATGACCTTTATGTAATTAGAATAGGTTTCTTTCCTTTTACTTTCTTTCTTGCAATAGGTTAAGGTTCCATTTCGAACATTTCATTTTCTGCAATTGGTTTAGGATTTGACTTCAGTACATGCACTCCATTACATCATGACAGAAAAGGAAGGACACAACTACACGTATAGTTCCGATACCTCTTAAGTTTTTACGAACCCTGGGTTGATAATTAAAGTCAGTAGCCTTGGGATTTGCAGCATTCTTGTTGCAATACCGAGGCTCATCACTAGCCATGACAGGAATTTTGTCAAACATATTGCAAATGTGTAATCTATAGGTGTAATTGAAAGCTCTAAGCATAGGGATCACTTACTTAGCTGAGAATCACTAAGAACCATTGATGTCTCAGCACATCAACTACCATTCCATCCATTAGGTCATAGATACATTGATCATTCCATTACAAGTAAAAACATGATGAGAGCCACAGATGGTTGTTGTGATAAAATGCATACATAACCAGCATAATAGAAGTAGAAAATACTCATGAATGTACAACCATATAAACCACATATAACCCATCAAAACTCTCATAGAAATACAAGGAGAAACAACATTTCATTAATGATGCAAAAGCCAAACCTGGGATGGGACTTCCATGGTCCACTTGACCATAGAATGGCTTAGCCAAATCACTCTTAATCCATTCACCCTTATACCATATTCCAAGCATGAATGTGGGATCTCATAGAAAACATCAATCGAAACTCATCCAGGACTTCTAGAGGCCATCCATCTAAACCCATCAAACACTGATTCCACCTACAGTCAGACATCACAAAACCATCATCAAATTGGTATCCATCCAAGCCTTTTAGGGCTTCTAGAGCATTTTTCCAGCCAAGGCTTCTAAGACTAGTAACTCAACCCACAACTTATACAGGGCTTCTAGAGTGTTTGTCCAACCAGGGCTTCCAAGACTGGTAACTCAACCCACTAAGGCATTTCATAGCGTTTTTCCAACCAAGGCTTATAAGACTAATAACTAAACCCAAGATATTACAGGGCTTCGAGAGTTTTTTTCCAACCAAGGCTTCAAGGACTACTAACTCAACCCAAGCTAAGGAAACATGAGAACTAACCAAAAAACAAACAATGGAAGTAACCCACAATCACCATGGCTATCTATGAAATGGAAAGGTTAGGCAATCCACTACCAATCTAGCCAATCCTCGATGCCAATGACAGATCAACCAACAATCCACATGCATATGCCATGCATGCTAAAACTGGTGAAGGAATCATACATGTAACTTGGTACCTGCAAGAAAATTTGATGTAGCTATTGTTCCCAATGCATTCTTGCACTTTCATGCTCTTCCTTCACCTTCTTTCTCTAAGAATCCAAGTATTCCACACCCTCCAAGAGTGCTCCAAGAAACTCTAAGTATCCAAGAGTATGAGAGAGAGAGATAACAATGAGAGAGAGCTCCAACATTGAACTAACAAAAGGTTAATTTGAAAAATGGTTACCAACTAATCCTCATAAGCCCTTTATGGATGAGGCCTGTATTTTCCTCATTTTCCATTATTTTCCTTCATTTTCCTCCTCACATGGAACCTGTGACCTTTCACCTTCTTTTTCTCCTAATTTCTATTATTTTCATAAATAATTGTGCCAAAATTCCATTTTTCATTTCCAAAACCTTAGCCATTGCCTTTGCCAATTTCCTTATCCATAAACAAGAAAATGAACACTCACTAGGATGTCTTGCCCAACATTCATCTTTGAATAAGTGTCCCATTATCCATGGTTATTGTCTTTAAATTTTATTACATGGAATTTTCACCAGGGTTGTTACATTCAAAAACTTGCCAATGTTTCAGATTGTCAGGAATGGAAGGTCTATATTTTACTTCAATTTGATAATGTAATTACAGAGGATTGGGCATTTTGAAAGAACTAGCATAAATTTCCAAAGCATCAGCATGAATATTTCCTTCTCTTGGGATTGATGTGATATTGAAGGCTTGAAAATAATTATCCACACAATCTGAAACTTCATTTCTATAATATCTAAGCCTAGGGTTCTTAGTTTGACAAAGATTTCTGATTTGTTTTACAATCAACTTTGAATAACCATATACTGCCAAGTTTGGAACTTTCAGACTATTAGCTAACTTCAATCCTAAAATTACGGCTTCATATTATGCCACATTTTTTGTGACTTCAAAATCTAATTTAATAGACTGGGTTATATTTTTCTTATCAGGAGAGATGAGTACAATTCCAACCCCAACCCCCTCTTTGGAAAATTCCCCATAAAAATACATTTTCCAAATATTAGTGTTTGAAAGTTGAGGGGTATTGACAGTTTCTTCAATGTTGATTTGAGGATTTAGAAGATCATTAGCAGCTAGAGTAAAGCATCTAAAATTTTGATCAATTGCATAAATGGGATGATTAGTTGATTTCTTTACAAACTGTATTGATGAATCTTACTTCTCTATATAGTCTTAAATGTTCACCTCCATAGACTGGGATTTTAGCATAGAAAATTTCCATTTGCAGACTTCCCCCTAACATAGAACAACAAGATCTTGACAATAACATTCAAAATTTTGGGGGAATTTCTGTAACAACTATGTCTAAGAATATACTCTTCACAAGGACCTAAGCAAGTGTTACAACTAAATCCTTAATTAATCCCACATAAGGAATCAAAGTTATACAAATCATGATATGGTCTAGTGATTTGTAATTGAAGTCGGTCCATGATTACTTTAGGCATTAGATTATGGGAAGCACTAGAATATAGCATACAATTGTATAAAAGGTAATCATGAACTTTCAACGTGACATAAAAAGGAGGTATGCTTTCATCAATCATATCTAAACTAAGACCAAAAACAA
>APFE031292386.1:18715-39555 GCA_000404065.3 Pinus taeda
GGTGTCTAATATTGTAAACTAATGACACCCCCCCCCTCTCCCCCCATGCATTAACACTTGAAGATTGAATCCATTTAGAGACTTGATATTTCTAACTTGGATTTTTTAAGAGTTCATATAATGGAATTGGGATTTTAACTCTTTTTAACACTTTTTGAACATTAAAAATGGTTGGAACATATTTTTAGAGGTATTATCTTATGGTAAAAATCAAATCATATGAGCTTTTTCGACGCATTTTAAACCATATAGTATGGTTCATTGTCAAGACAAGATGAAGAACCAGAACTTGGCATCAAGTTAAATAGATGAAGATTTTTTTTTTCAATTTGGTGCCAAGATCTAGTTCTTTGCATTTTCCTAGTGATGAACCATACTATATGGTTCAACACGTGTCTACAAAGCTCTTATGATGTGATTTTTACCAAAAAATTTCTTTCTTTTCATGATATGGATCACGAAAGCCTAAATTCAAGTATTCAGTTGTTGTAACTGATTCAATGGTTGAATTGATGATGTTGTGTTTCAGTTTCTTTTAATTGAGGTTCATAATAAGTAACCTTTTTGAGCGGTTTACCAGGTCTCGGTATCGGTCTTAAGTAATACCTTCCATTCAATGCAACAATGAGGAATTCAGAAAAATCTTGATACTTGGAAATTTGGTAGTTTTCTTAATCTTGAATCATAGACTAATCTTGACTAATTGGAACAATAGCATTTTGAGATGATGGATCTTCAAAATAATTGATATCATTTGTATTAATAGGAGCAATTTATTCACGGCCTTGATCATCAATTATTAGGGGAGGTTGAATTTGTTGATCAATATTTGGTATTTGCAAAATTTGAGTTTGAAAAGGTCTTCTATATTGAACTTGTGGTCTATTTGCAACTTGTTGGGTTACTCTAGGTTGAGTTTCCATTCTTGAGTTTCTGTTAGAAAAATTTATAAGTAAAGAGGTTATTTCATCAATTTTATGTTCTTAATCTTTAGTTTTTGATGATGATGTGCTTTCCTCTCTTGGTTTGATTTTCTTTTCATCCTTTTCTGCATTTGCTTTCAGTTTACTAGATGTTGACCTATTATCTTAAAATTCGATTGCATTAGTTTTCATGTCTGTTAAAGTTTCATATTTTCTCTCCCTAAGAATTCCATAAAAGTCATCTTCAAATGCTTTGGAAAACCTAAATTTAGCAGCAATAACTCGAGGTTTACAATATGGGGGAATATTATTATAAATTATATTGAATCTCTTAATGAAATTAACAACAGGTTGACCAAGATTCCTTTTCATGTCTTCAAATTCTGTTAAGTAGTAAACACGATCCTTTTTTATTCCCCACTGGTTCTTGAAAATGTTGATTATTTCAGCCCATGAATTAATAGAATTAGCTTGTAGTTGTCTGAACCATATTCTAACATTTCCTTCTAGTGACTGAATAAAAAATCTTGTGTAAACATCTTCATACTCAATATTCATCTTGTCAACAAAATCTAGAAATGAAGACAAGCGATCTTTAGCTTATGACCCAATCTCTCCATTAAATCTAGGTAAATGTTTTCAGTACCCAACAGGAAAGTAATGAAGTTGGGTTGTTGGTGGAAGAACTAATGTTGCATAACATGCTACCACAATTGGTTTAAAGCCACCCATTTGATGTTGTGATGGAGTTGTCTTTTTTGGAGAATTTTTTTTACTAGAAGATGGTTGTGATGAAGATTTGAGTTTTTGGACGAATTGAGGATTAATAGCCAATTTCTGAACTTTAGGTAAAACCTTTTCAGAATCCTCAAAATCTAGAGGATTAGTATAAATACTAAATTCCTCTTCAAGTTTAGTAGGAGTGGATGGATAAGTATGTACAAAAGAAGATTTAAAATTAACTGATTTAAATTGAGAAAGAGAAAGCTTAGTATCTTACTCACTGTCAAAAGGTTCCAAATGGGAATAAGGGAGTTCAAAAGCCTCAAGATGATGAACTAATAGTTAAGTTTGAAGATCTAATCCTCTAGAAATAAGTTTTAAAACTTTTGAAGGAAGATCTAATAATTCAGCAGGTATTGATCAAAACTTGACTAAACTAGGAGGGGGGGTGAATGAGTTTAGTATATTCATGTAACCTAAAATTATTTTCATTAAAGTCATTAACTGAAACATTACACGAGCATCTTAATAAATAATGACCAACAGATTGAATATGTGAACATCAAGTAATAAACAAACCAAAACATCACATCAATGCATAATAATAACACATATTGACACCAGATATATGTGGAAACTCATAAAGGGAGAAAACCACAATAATATTATTGTTTTGACACAAATGAAAACTCCTAATCTTTATTACATCTCATTTTTTGTAGGCTCCAACCTATAGGAGGTTGCTACCTCAATTTTCTAGCTCCAACCTATAGGAGGTTGCTACCTCAATTTTCTGCAAGCTGCAACATGCAAGGAAGCTCCAACTCCCATATGTCTTCTATAGACCAAAAACCACAGGAGGCTCCTACCTCAACTAGCTCCAACCTGATGCCTATCAAGCCACTACTTGAAAGGAGACTACAATCCCCTGATGTAAACAAGAAACATCAATGTTCTGGTTTACCTGGTCATAAATTTTGCATATTTCCATCTTCATTTCAACCTCTTATTCCCTTCAAATTTTCTTCACATAACCTTCATATGTGCCATGTAACAATTCATAATACCTAAATCAAGTGTCACACATTATCCCACTCTCTGACATCTCTTTTTTCTTCCAAAAGCAAGATATTTTATAAAGATAATTTTTTGGTTGTTTGTATTCCACATAAGAACACCAAGTGAACAGGTTTGACTCGCCTTCCATTCATTCATTTCCAAAATTGTCAAATTTTGAATATTATAAAATAAATAAGTGCTTTACCACATATTATTTTAGCCATCTATAATGATTAGGTGCATCAATATTAGCATAGTGCCAAAATCAACATTATACGAGCACAACAAATGTAAGCATTCTCCAATGTAAGCAACATGCACACAACATATGAAAATAATGCAAGAATATGTATGCAACATTCACTCTGCAAAGCCATCTATATTCTAAAATTTATCTTTTCTTCATGCCATTGCGTCAGCCTCCTTGAGTCTTGTCTTCTTTTGTTGTCATGTAATCTTTCCTTTTTTGTCATGGAGTCTTGCTTTTGCTGTCATGGAGTCTTGCCTTTGCTACCATGGAGTCTTGCCTATGCATCACAACAATTCGGATTAAGAACAAAATAGTGTCACGAAAAATTAGTCATTAAACAATCTCTGGAACATTGTCCAAGCATCAAGCCATCAACTTGTCAACATCAATGTTCTACCAAACCATCAAGGTATTTTTTTCTCCTTTGTCCTGTTGTCATCAAGCATGCTAATTATTTTGGTGCTCATAGTCGACTTGTCAACTAAACGTGAAATGTTGATAACCCCATTTTTATCGCATCGTTCTTTCCTCCACTAACCTTATTACTACAATTTCCTTGCTACTCCTTTGTCCCTTGCTCTAGCATACCTTGATGCTACTCCTATTCCTTGCTCCTCCTATCTCCCTTTATCTTTCTTACCTTGTTGTTACTCCTTTCCTCTTTGGTCTTGCACTGTTGCTATGCTTTTGTTGGTCTTGTGTTGCTCCTTTGCTTGCTACTCCTTTTCTGGCTGCTCTTGTGTTGCTCCTTTGCATTGCTCATGCATTGTTTCTCCTTGTATTTATGCTGCTCATTGCTCCTTGCCTTTCTTCTCCTTACTTTTCCTTTCATTCTATTAATTCTCCTTTTCCATCAATGACAATAAGGCCAACAATCTCCCCCTTTTGCATTGATGACAACATATTTGTCCTCCCCCTTTTGTCATGAAAGATATTTCTCATTGCTGCACATAACCCTTACTTAACTCCCCCTTTGACATCAATGGCAAGAGGTTATATATGTCTTGTAGCCCTCCAATCAACATTTATCCATTTTCTATTATTAAGGTACTGAAAAATATGGTCTTCAACTCACTGTAAAAGAGTCCTCAATGTAGTTGTCATCATTACATTAATGTTCTAGAACTCGCAATATCTTATCATGCATAAACAATGTAATGCATGCCACTCCAGATGGATTATTATTGTTTCTCCAGATTGAATGAATGATTCTCCAAAATGAATGTTTATGGATAAACATTGCTCCAAATAGGCTTCAAGATTTTTTAGCATTACAAGATATTGTTGTGAGAACACTATGAAAGAAAGAATGCTATTGAGAAAACACTTGGCAAACTATTACAAAAACTCATTGAATAACCACATTGTAAAGCACATTGTAAGAATACATCACTACACCATAATAAAGATCAATATCACCATAAGAACATTGGAATATGAATATGAACGTTGCGCACCAGCACTCCATTCTAACAATTCATTTTCGATGTATCCAAACAAATGAAGGTTGTAGAAATATGCTTCTCTTCATTCTCAGACTGTCACAGTACCTTTTCAGCAAGAGGATATCGATTTTATACTCACCCAACACTTGGTAACAAATGAGAAGGCCTTCCACATAAATTTCAATACTACTATTGAAGCATAGTTATCGATAGGCAATACAAAAATATGATGGATATCATTAGGGTTGTAGAAATAAAGTTGTGATGGACATTGAGTAGTCTTAAAAGTAGCACACGTAGTGGAAATAAAATTCCTCTTGACATTTCAGCAACTTGAAAGTGAGCCATATGAAGGGAAACTTGGTTGGTGCAATTAGAGACAATATGATGGGTATGCAATAGTGGTTTCTTTGGCTAGACTGGAGCACTTTGATATTGACTTCTCGTTCATGGATTTTTTTTGGTTAGATCCCTCGCTCAATTTTCCAATAGTGCTAACAAAAATGTGAATATCGTCTTTACTATGTTGAGTAGATGACATTTCCTTAAAAGAATAGCATGGAAAGTGCTTTGGAACCTCTTAACATGCAGACTCAACATATTTACAATTAACTTTCGTTCTGTGTTTGTAATTATTGGAGAGTGAGAAATGAGTGATGAATGCCAATTTTCTCAGGACAATCAGAAAGGAAGTATTGGCGTGGAATGTGCCATATAGAATACGCAAACTCCACAACCAAAGAGCCATGCTCTTATCTTCATCCGTGGTGTTTCAACTCCCTTGGTAATTAGACCTAATTTTCCAAATTTTGTTGCCTTGAGTTTGTTTGTTAATGAAAAAACTGTATTGGTTGACATATGTTGCAATGTACCCAAAATTGTAACCTTTACATAATAAACCCGGACAAAAAAATTTCAAGGGGATTAATATTTGCAACACAATTATCATATATTAATCGCATTGGTATATGGATTTGAATCCTTCTTCCTTCCATCAAATTCTTCTTATTTATGCATAATTGCAGAGTATAACCATACATCCATATTAACCTCAATGCCATGTTGCTTCATGTTATAAAATAGGTCCATTGTTTCCTTCATTTTTCCCTGTGTGCACATTCTAAAGACTACATATTCATTTGATCTTTGCACTCCATGCTTGAATCTATCCACTCGAATGTAAGTCCAGGGTGCAAGGAATCTGAGGAAAAATAAAGAATAAAAAGTAATAAAACATAACTAGGCTTCTATGGATTTGGACGACTTGATTTTCGGTATGTTCCCCGTCATAACCTCGCCACCTTATCAAGTAATAAAATCGTTGACATCCACTATGATACCATTGTCACATTAATAATACTCATATTTAACATATATGCTAATATACCAACGTTGGAGTGAATATGCTAGTTGGAATTAGTATTGCGGTGATATTGGTTAATTCAACACCATATGTATTATTACTCGCCAAATCCAACTAGTTATTGAGTTCTGAACAATAATAAAAACTCCAAGCTATAATGGTGACTGTCCACGTTGATATGAGCTTCTGCGCCATTGATAATAAGTATGAAGAGCCACTTTAGACTATCGCTCATTCTCCATAGTTAGTACATCCCCCTGAATTTCAAGCTTGCAACAAATACTTTCGTAATCAAACTCCTCCCTCATCTTCCTCAATATTTACCTCTTTCATGGTTCTCTGACCAAACATAATTGTGCTTGTTGTCTCTCCTCGATGCCACAGTGATGGTCCAACTATTATAACTAAAGAAGTATAAACTAGATAATTCTATAGTTGCAAGGCATGTTAAGAAATTTTGAAGGAACTTTATCATCATTTATAGTTTTTCCATTTTCTGGCTTCTTCGTTACTCTCAACAACATCGAAATCTTCATTGTTTTGATTAAATGGATCTTATTCCTCAGACTCGTTGGAGAATATGCTTTAGAATTCATCATTAACTTCAGATTCCTCTGCACTAGGATAACCATTCATTAGGTTATTATTGTCATTAAAATCATCAGTATCGACTTCACTCTTATAGTCATTAAAATCATCAGTATTGACTTCTAGCAAATGTGCAGCACCTGCATCGGACATGCGCAATAGCTGCAACAGAATGTCTACAAAAATCATCAGTATCCACTTCAAATTCCACCATATCACCATAGTAAAATTCAACTTCTTCCTCAAATTTTACCAGTGGATAGTCAGCTACGACACTTCTGCGCCATTTTCTTCTTTTCCCAAGGTTTAGAAGTTGTAGACATAGTCTTCTTGTTCAGTAGTGCAAGAAGAACATAAATGAGCTTTGAGTACTACTGCACGAGGCGGTAGATATTCTCTCATCATAGGCAGGAAGTTACACAAAACCTTTCTTTCATGACACAGTTTTATGTTTATCTTTAGCTTTCCTTGTAGGCTTCACCTCCATTGCAAGTCGAACTCATATGTAATACTGGATTTTCGAAGTCAACATGTATATAATACCAGAATATGAAACACTATCATGCAATCACAATATAATGCGAAGAAAACGCAGATGGAAAATTGTCCCTCTTCCGATGCGAAACACAAATGTAATATGCATTCTGTGGCCATGCCGTTACACTAAATGTTGGGCTTGCAAGTTGTTGAGTTGACTTGTGTTTAGCAGTGTCTCTAGTTTTATTATCATGGTAAACAAATCAAAAAGTAATTGTTTGACATATGGAATCATAATTGTTGTCAATAAGAAATGTTTTTGCGTTAATATACCATGATTTCATGAATGTTTGGAATATATCACATGGTTGTGTCAATATTGTATCAATATAATGTTTGGAATAATCAATGTTGTTTTGTAACATGGTTGATAATAATGCTCCTCCAAAGGCCCATATCACGTTGAGGAAGGCTGGCCCATATCACGTTGAGGAAGGCTGCAATAATGTTAGCAATCGACATAATATTTAACATAATAAATTTCACCAATTTCCATGATATTCTTGTATGTGCGTTATGGACATGTACACTTGATGAGAGGCCTAATTAGAATATTTATCCTGCTGCATATATTCAAGAGAAAATTCGATGGACAACCCAAGGTATAATGTCAATATATAATCACAATAATAACACCGAATTTCAGAGCTTTCATGCGATCAGCCTGTAGAATCCTGGGATTCCCTAACTCGATGGTTAAACACTGTAAAACGAGTTGTTCCAACAACCATATATCATTACAAATTAACGGGTTTGTATCTCGGTTCCATACATGATCGTTTCATAGAAATAATGTTGTTTTCTAACACCAAACTCCATTCATGGATGATATTTGTAAGAGAAATAACTCTAGAGTTCAAGGAGTTGGTTGCTGGAGGATTTCTCATCTCAATCTTAACGCCTCTCCTATTATAGCGTTGTTACTACTACAACAATTGGCTAGGTATTAAGGTTTATTAGTGATGCTTCAAATAATCAATGTCACCAAATTATTTGTTATTCCATGCGCCGATTGTAATAACGTTTCCAATTAATTGGTTAATACACTAGTTAACATGGCCCTAATCGAATTTGTAACTTTCCTTGGATTCTTGTAATATCAATGATATACAATGTAATGTAGGCTCATGTCACAACCATGCCTAAGATGAATAATGCTCTTATTCTCAGAATGGTCCCAACGCTAGAGAATCTCTGTTATTCTGCCGGTAACACAGACAGAAGTATAATTGATATAAGGTATGCATTCAAACATTCCAGATCTCTGCACTCAATTATGTTACTCTATGAAACGTTGAAGGCTCCCAAAATTATTTGATGATACATGGAAATCTTATCTTTATTATTGGTAGTCATTCAGCTCCTCCTCCTGTGTAGGATCGTGTTCTAGCATTCTTACTTCTTGTGTGTCATCTGCCACAAATTTCTCCAAATCATCCACTTCCTTCTTATTTTTAATAAGTTCCTAGTATAAGACACCATCCACCAAATCACTACCAAGAAAGGCGATGACATTTGTAGCCATGTTAGTGCCAATTGAAGCCTCATTGCAAAAAACTAATTTTTGGAATCCTTTAAGACACCTTCTATGGAATTCACAACGAAATCTGATTCAATTTCCGCATTGGAAATTTCCTTTCATTTATTATTGGGATCCTTCAAGAGGCATCCTGCAACATTTGCAAGAACCTCAATTTCAATTGTTTTATTGGAAATCTCCTATTGCCTATTAATGGAACCCTCCAAGGAAACTCTTGTGCCATATGCAAGAACCTTGTTTTCAAACTCTGCATTAGCAATATCCTATTTCTTATCATTAGAATCCGGGCACCTTCTTCAGCATTTACGAGAACTTCAATATCAACCCTAATATCCCTAGTTGTAAGTGAATAAATGCTTTTTGTAGCACCTGTTTCAGAAGGACGAGGAGTGACAATCAAGGGAGGAATGGATTAGGAGTATTTTCATTTTCATTTGTTGAAGGTTTCTCCACATGTGATGCCCTAGTAGTTCTTGACCTGGTCTTTCCCAATAACATCTGTTTCCTTCTTATTTTCATTTTTTCCAACTGATTTTTTTCCTCATGATACTGTCACTCCTATATTTTTCTCTTTATTATTTACTTAATTGTTGCTTTTGCATGTATATGTATTTGTTTGCATCACTTTTCCCATCCTAACCTTGATCTCACCATGTCCATTAACTTCTCACATTTTATGGGGTTCTCTCCCCCGGGATGTTCTTACTCTTCTAATACTGATTGGATGAATGTGTTGTTGCTTAGAGTAGCTCCCCTTGAAACCATGATGACTTCATTGTGTCATTGAAGTAACAATTTGTTCCTTCCTCTTCCTCTTCCACACTTTCATAAATTTCTTTCTCGTGTTTGCATTTCTTTCATAGTTTTCTCTTCTTGAAGTTGCTTCCATCTTCTATCTAGTGTTCTTTAGAATATATGGTAGCTTACAATCCTTGGCTTTGTGGCAAAGATTACCACACAAAAAACATCTTGTGTGGCCAAGAAATAGAGAAAATGATGTGTTTCTTTTTTCTTTCATGTTTTTCTTCCTATACACTTTTCATTCAAAAGCTCTATGTCCAAATTCACGACACATATAACAATAACCATATAAAGAGTTTATGTACCTAGTTGCTGATTTTTTCCTTTTTTAGCTTTCTAGATAGTACCTTCTTGTTTGCTACATGTTTTGTTGAATAGTCTCAATCTTCTTGTTCTTACAGTTTGTTGCTTTTTGTCTAGGTTCATGGCAATGGAAGCATCAGATATATTCTCTCCTTTGAAATTTTCTATGTTTTCTCAATTCACCTCTAGGAGAAAGTGACCTTCTTGTATATGACCATTTCTTCAACTTATTTTTTGGTTCTTGAGGTTGCTACTTATTTTATTTGTTTCTTTACAAAACATGTTGTTGTTAGAATCTTATTCTATAAGTCCTTTTAGAGCTACTTCATTATCATCTTTAATGGTTGCCTTTGTTGAGTTCTTCATGGAGGCAACATCCTCTAGTAGTTTCTTACACAACCTATTATTTTCTTCTAATTCATTGTTTGCTAAGACAACTTCAACTTCTAACCTTTCACCCTGTACCTCTTTCTCCTTCACCTGGTTATTCATAACCTCTCCTAATCTCCTTGCTTCTTCAAGTTGTCTCTTTAGGCCAACAATTTCTTCCTTGTACTCATGCTCTTTCTCATCACATATTTGCACAATTTTAATTAGGTCTCTGCTCTCATTCCGTAGTCTTTCTATTTCATCCCATGATAAGTCAGCCTAGCTTGATTTTCATTTGTATTTTCTTCATGAGAGTAGAGTACATTCACACAAGTAGAGGTTTCATTTAAGTTAATAGTTTCCTTTTAACAGTGGGTTTTCTCCTTCCTCTTTCTCTTACCTTTCTCTACATTGTTGTTGCTAGCCTCTTCATGCATGAGGTGCAATCTATTCCAGATTTCTTTTGCAAAAGTTAAATCTATTATTGTATCAAGATCCTTATTATGAATATTGTTATAAATAACACATTTTTCCTTAGAATTCATTGTTTTTCATGCAAACAGGGAGAGTCTTTATAGTAACCATCAAATAAAATCTTCCATACACCAAGTCCATAAGATTTAAGTTATGTTTTAACCTTATCTCTCCATTCATGAAAGTTTGCTGCACTCCACATATGTACACTGTGATATTCCATGACTCAACTAGACCTACCTTCAAGATGTTAGGCTTATATAGAAGGAAACTAGCTCTGATACCAATTGATGAAAACTTGACTAAACTAAGAGGGGAGTGAATAAATCCACTTAGTATCTTCATGGACATTAAAATTATCTTTATTAAATTCATTAACTGGAACATTACATGAGCAACTTAATAAATAATGGCCAAAACATCACATCAGCACATAATAACCACACATATTGACATGAGATATATGTGGAAACGCATAAAAGAAGGGAACCTTGATTTTATTATTATTGTGATGCAAAGGCAAGCTCCTACTCCTTTTTACATATGAGTTTTTATAGGCTCCAACCTACATGAGACTGCTACCTCAATTTTCTGCAAGTTGCAGCATGCAAGGAAGCTCTAACTCTCATATATTTTCTTTAGGCTACAACCCACATAAGGCTCCTACCTCAACTAGTTCCAAACTCATGTTTATCAACCCATTAATTGAAAGGATCCTACAATCCCCTAATGCAAACAAGAAAAAATAATAATAATTAGAATTAGGTTTCCACGGCTGCGGGTGTTTAATGTGTTATTAAATGCGAGGGCGGCCTCATTACTGGGCAAGTGGCCGCCCATATCCGCCAGATGGCCCGAAGAATCGAGAACCAGTCTACTCAGTCCGGACAGGAGTAATGAAGCCTTTAATGCGAGAGGGAGAACAACTGTTTGCAGGGTTATAACCGTTGACCGCCTCGGCTCGCAGGTGCAAGGTGAGCAGTTGGAGTGTGTTGGAATGGGGTTATAACCGTTGACCGCCTCGGCTCGCAGGTGCAAGGTGAGCAGTTGGAGTGTGTTGGAATGGTTAGCGTATCGAATGTTTCTTGTGATGTTAAGTCTGTGTGTTGTTTGCTCTGGTCTTGGATGAATGCACCGTGGGTGCGTGTGCCAAGATTCAGACCTCGGCCCTCTGCACAGAAGGCCTTGGTCTTTACCTTGGGACGCTAGGGCATTCTTGTCTACCCGCTCCGGTTTGTTCTGGTCACTGTGTGCAATTTTTCCATTGGTGCTCTGGGCGATACTCAGCTCCAGTTTCGCGGGGTCCCTGAGTGCAATCTGCCTTTCAGCGCTCTCGATGCTACGCGGGTTTAGTATATCTGCGTCCCTGTGAGCAATTCGCCCTTTCGGCGCTCTGGTGAAACTCGACTTCAACTCATTAGGCTCCCTGGGAGCAATTCGCCCCTCGATGCTCTGGAAAAATCTCGGCTCCAGCTCAGGGTGGTAAGTCTTGGTCCTCGCACTCGTGTTTGGTCCTCGCACTTGTGTTATTTCAACGGTTTATTATCTTCTATATAAGATTCTACACTGGTTCAAGGCTCTCTGTGGCGAAGAGCAAACGCGGTCTTTGGGCAGCATTGTGTATATTTTTGTTTCAGGATGCCGCATGAAAGGCAACGCCTCATCAGCAGGCGGGGAGGTTCAAGGGGCGGTGCAAGAGGTCGAGCTTCATCGCCACGATCCTCAGCCTCATTCGACTCCCCCTCGGAAGAAATTAGTTCCCCTGGAGCTAGACGAGGACGTGGCACAGGAAGAGGGCGGGGCAGGGCAGCGGCGTGTCCGTTCAGTTCTCACCCGTCCACCCGCTTTCGGTTTCCATGTGCCCTGGACAATGGCATTTACTATGTTTCAGTTCGGATTGAAAAATGTGATCATGCAGACAGGCCAGAGGTCCCAGCAGAGCCACGGCCACCCTCACCTGTTCAGTGTCCGCGACTGCAGCCTGCGGAAGCCTCTGGTGCAGTGGCGGGAACAATGGCCGGAACAAGCTAGCCTGCAAAAGACGATGCACCATACACAGACTCGAGTGCATTCGATCCATATGCATGTCCAGTGGTGGAGGAGCAACCATCCACCTTCGTGGATGCTTAAGCCTGTTGCTTGGTTGTTCTGGTTGTTTTGGAGACCGCTCAGGTCGTTGGCAAGGTGGTCATAGTGCGTAATGTGGGTCAGTTAGTCCTCTTTTTTGGGTCGATTTACATCCTAGTTTGTGTGTCTGTTATGTCGGTCATTATGTATGTCGGTTCCTCAATGTTTGTAAGTTCCTCCCTCGCATCGGCAGGGAATGGGAGTTTATCGCTTGGGTCCAGTTTTATTTGGCTTCTGGTTTGGGGTCAGTGGAGAGTCTCATAGTCCTTCAGTCTCTCAGGCTAGATTTCAGTCACATTATGCAATATTGTTCAGATGTAGCCACCAGCTCCTCTTGGCGGATGTAAAACCTTTTGTACTCTTTTTTGTATAATATTAAAAGTAGCATGAATTACACAAAAAAAATAATTAGAATTAGGTTTCGATAGGAAGCCATAGACAGGTATCGGTTTGGACCTGCTCCGCAAAGGCGAGATCCAACATTTAACATTGTATTAATTTGCTTGATGCCCTCAGCATGCGATGGAGAGCGCCTAGTTAATGGGTATATGTACACTGAGCTGTTCTTTGTAAGATATCAAATAAACAAACCATACTTTTCGTCTAATATGCAAGTTTTAGGCTCTGTTTTTAGAGGGAATACCTCATAACCACCTACTCTGTAAACCTGTCATCATGTTCTCGTGGCTACTGGTACTATCCGATAACTGTCACTTTCAGGAATCTGTGAATATAAATATGCGATGGCCAAATGGTACGTGCTTTTCTTCATATTATCAATTACGAACGAAATATGAGTGGGTGGGAAGGAGAAAACCTAACAAATGAGAGTGCACTTCATAACGACTACTGTAGAAGTGGGGAGAGGCACCCAATGAATCGAGGCAGAGAATTATTACTTTACCCAGGTTACGTAAATGGAATTATTACTTTCTATTTTTAATTATAATAGGGTAACATTATCAACATTGAGAGAGGGTATTATCTGTTTATATATTTTTGTATGGAAATAAAGTGAATACATAATAGTTCATATTTATTTTAATTTTGAATTTATTAAATTTTGGGATCAATTGTAAAAAAAATTAAAGTGAAAAGAGAATTATCCTAAAAAGAGAATTGATATTTTAGGTTTTCAAATTTAAAATAGATTTAAGTTGATTTAAATTTTTAAACAATTTATATTAGACAACAACATTAAAAGAAAAATTATGGGTCAAAAATACTATGGATAAACTATGAATTAAAATCCCAAAATATTAAATAAAATATTACAACATCTTTACCTTACAAAATAGAAAAATTTATTTAATTTAATTTTATTTTATTTTATATTATTAATTTTATAAAAGGATATTTTATTTTCAACATGAATTTTCTTTTCAAGTAAACCATTCCGTAAATAGCTTTCTTAAGGTTATGATTGGAAAATTCCTTCCATTTGTAAAAAGGCTTCAAGGCGTAATCAACGAAAAACTAAGTGAAATTAATTAGATACAACAATATCCATTCCCTTTAATGACTGAACATGGCATAGTCTTCGAGCTTCGACAGATTCCTAAATTTAAGAAATTGTGATGAATCACAGTTCTACTTTAAAAAATCACTTCCATTAAGGGTCTTAAACATACATATTGTTAACGAACAATTAAATTTGTATTTTAATTTTTAATTAAATTATGTATGACTTGTCAATGTCAATGGAAATCTTGGGGATGGTTTTGAGAAAATATATTATATGGTTTTGGAAATTGTAGTTTAGTTGTTAAAATTACGCGGGTTTGTGCGCTTTAAAATTTCTCTAGGTGTTTTATTTATTTTTACCATAAAAAAATTCAAACACTTTTAAGTTTGGACTTTTTAAAAATTTCACCAAATTCCTGGAGAAATTGTAAACTTATTATACAACATCATCATTAATTGGTCTAAAAACACTCTATTCAATATCAAGAATACATAAAATTAAAATGATAAAATAGAATGTATGACTTCAAATAAAATAAAGCGATAAAACATAGTGTAAGGCTAAAATTTTATATAGTTAGAATAATGGCTAACTATGGCGAATAATGACTCAGAAATATGAAGTTTAAAAAAATAATAATAAATCAATGAAGTGTTGGAGAATAATAAAGATATTTATTGTTAATGTGAAATTTAGAAAAAATAATAAAAATTAAAAAGGTAGGATAAAAGGAAATGGGGAAGGGAGGTTACAAAAGATAAATTGGAAGATAAAAAGGAATGGAAATTAGGGTGGGAAAATAAAAATAATAAAAAAATAAATAAATAAGAGACAAAAATATATGGGTTAATAATTGAAAATAGGAATAATAAGTTTCTTAGAGCCATTAAGTTTGTAGATATTTTCATAATTAAAATTATTAGAATTTTATAAATTTATAGTTTTTTTTATCAGTGCAAAAGGTGTGATAGGTTGTTGAACCAAGAATTTTGGTTTAGGGAAAAAAAATAAAATGTTTAGAGGTGAGGGAGAGTTCAACAATATGTGACCTTTTGTGGATGGTGTTAACTATGTTTTCCTTGAGATGGGGTTTGGAGGATCTCCAATTTAGCCTATGTATGATTTGCCTAAGAGAAGGGAACTTGATAGATTCCTAGACTAGGAATTGGGTTAGATTCATCACTACGTTTCTTAAATAGTTGTATAATGGTTTCGTATGGTTTAAAGAGATTTTCAATGTTTGTTTTAGTCAGAAAATTAGTAGTATGATTTGTTGTACCTTAGATGTATGCGAGAGATACTATGTCTAGGTATGGAGAAGAGTAAGGATTTTTTTTAGGTTTAAAATGACAAGGTGAGTGAAAATATTTATTAATTTTAGAGACCGAATCGTCATTGGTCATGAGGTATTTTACAAGGTAGTTTTTTTTTCTATAAGAAAGGAGGAGCAATAATTGAATGAGTCAAGTAACAAGAGTTTACAAAAATAAAAATTGGACAATGTGTTTATGAGAAAAAGAATGAAGGTAACAATCATTATTAATTTTTTCCTATACACTTGGTAGGTAATGGTTCCATCAAGTAGATGAGATGTAAGAGAATTCAAAAAAGGAAGATAGTTTTATTTTTGTATTTTCATAGTAAACTAGATATTATGTGAATTTCTATAAAAATGATTCGAGAAATAGGTCAAAGAGGGATGGCCATGAGGCCGATCAACGAAGGTAATATCCAAAAATTGAAATGAAACTTTGGGCTTAAGACGAGACTAGTTATTTAAGGCTAAAGTATTAAAGTGTTCCATAAAAATGTTGGCTACTAGTAATGATAGATAATACCTCATGATTAAACCTTTTCTATATTCATAACATATCTCTTTCAAGATTTAGTCTTAAATATCCTTAAACAAATTTCATACTAACCTTAAACAACCTTGAACACTTTGAATGTTTAGCATTAAAAAAAATTCAGGTTATTGTGAAATATTGTTTTTGACTTGTTCATGGAACCTTAATTGTTCAACCTCCTCAAAATCTACCTTTAACATATTTCTTTATCTTAACAACATTTCACCCCATTGTTTACAATGGAAATTAAGAAAGAAGGCTCTTTTTCCTTCTTAGATTTTCTTATTTCTTGTCTATTCAATGACACCCTTACTGACCACATTGATAAGAAAAATACTCACACTAATTGTTACTTCCATGCCTTTTCTCACAATCACCTTTCCTAAAAATCTATCATTTAAAAAAAATGTATTGTTCAAGCCACTGATTCTCTCTAACTTTCCTTAATAAGGAAAAAAACCACTCCACAAAATCATGTTGCACATAGATTTGTCAATAATGAAAACTAGTGTCATTGATGTCAAAGGTGATACCTCAGGAAGTACTGGTGTCATTCATGAATCAATGGAAGCAATATGTTATCCTGATATCTTGCATGCCCTCATCAAGTGAAGTCAAATAGTTTTGAATTTCATTAACTATTTTTCATAGTTCTGATGTCCTAATGAATCGATGGATGGTATGATTTGATAGCAATCTTAGAGACCTTTCGAATGGTATATAACACTTGGAAAAAATCCTCTCGAAAGAGTAGTTATGATTGTTTGATGTTGGTAGCTGTAATGAGGGTTCAAAGGACCAAATTTATTGGAAAGCACCAAATTAGTTAAACAACAAGCATCTTCAAGATGGATCTATGGTTATGTGCTGGAACCTACGATATATTTTTCATAAATATGCACACTATTTAATGTCGTTAAACAATGTGCAACTTTTAGCTTTTTTGATGACCAAAAAAGCATGTTAGGTGGTGGTATGTGAAGATGCACATTATTTAACCTCACCCATTAGACTAATGAAAGGATGACACGTGGAAGACATATGGTGGTTGAATATGTAACATATATAAGTGGCAGCTCAAGGACACATGGAAAGTTATGACAGGTCCACATGGTAGTAATGATGATGTGGCATCCAATCATGATGTCATGTGACATGCAAACAAGGTCCTTTTGGTTAGAAAATGAACACAAATCCTGCTGAAACGTGGCCAACTTCAAATGAGCCATGTGGCAACTATGCTGTCATGATTATGCCAGTAGGTGGCTGACCAATGATCCTTATTTCTCAGTTTTATATCATGATCACATGGGTAAAAAGGCATAAAACCATTTTTATTTTGTTTCATCAAGGACGCTGATTACATTGATTAGTCATATGGGTTGAAGCCCTCAGGTGTCCTTGCATGAAGGTCAACCCCTTGGTTGGCTCTCACATTTTTTAGTTCTACACATAAACATATATATACCTAACCAAGATCTCAAACTAAGGCATGGATTTTTTGAAGCAAGAATATTGTAGTGAACAAAGGAGTTTACGACCTTAGTGGCTAGTCAGAGCTAGTGTTGTTTGGAAGGTTTTGCAGTAAAAAACCTATGACGTTATTTGGTTCTATTGTAGCTTTATGATTTCTCATGGACGGTTGATTGTAGCTTTGTTAATGTGGATGGTTTGCCATGGCTGGGAACCCCTATGATTGCTCATAGTTCTACTTGACATGGATGTTTTAATGTGGCTTGGAACCTATGTGTTTAGTCATAAATTTTGTTGACATGAATGGTTTGACATGGCTTAGAACCTTAGTGATTTGTCATAGCTCTATTTAACGTGGCTTGGAAACTTTGTGATTGGTCATAGCTCTATAACTATACTAGATTGGCAACAACCATATTTTTTACATGGATGGTTTGACACGGCTTGGAACCTCACCGATTGATTGTAGCTCTGTTTAACAAGGATGTTTTGATGTGTGTTAGAACGTTTGTGATTGGCCATAGATATGTAACTAGCTTGGATTGGAAGCAAACATATTTTTTGCGTGGATGGTTTTATGTGGGTTGGAAACTCTATGATTGGTCATAACTTTAATTGACATGGACGATTTAATGTAGCCCTATTTGATGTGGCTTAGAAACTTGATGATTGGTCATTAGCCATTTAATTTGTAGTGCTCCAATGCTCAACTAAGGAATATAGTAGCCAATTCATTTGGATATTATCTATCCTTTGTGAGATTAAGGGTTCAAACTTTGTGGCAGGATTATTTTTGTACTTTTTATTTGTGCCAAAGAAAAGCCAAAATGTTGAACATT
Source organism: Pinus taeda (assembly GCA_000404065.3). NCBI lineage: Eukaryota > Viridiplantae > Streptophyta > Pinopsida > Pinales > Pinaceae > Pinus > Pinus taeda. Next base: position 36,842 of record APFE031292386.1, read on the forward strand.
TAATCATTTGACAACGACCATTCTATAGAAACCATGATAAAATCTACCCAATTTGTAAAACACGTGTGAGTTTATTCTATTCAGTCAAACCTGTAATTTCATTTTTGGTCTTATATAGTTTCTAGACTCATTATGAAGCCAACTTTGATTCTAAAAGAATCATGATGATCAGGATTTAGTTGTGAACATTTTTAAATGAATGAAAAGCCTTGATGATATATTTTTTATGTCCATAATCATTTTTAGGTGTTTTGCTGGCTTATGAGTAGGTTGCAAGAAATGTTATGTATGTGACCATAATATATTTGAGGACGATCTTTATGTGACCTCATTGGTGAATAGGTTGTAACAAGGTATGGATATGATATGACATGTTGATCACAATATTGTTACAAAAACAACATGATCAGTTTTGAATACCTATATTGTTTGAAGAGCATGTGGATCAGCCTTGAAATATTTTGAAAAGAGGTCCACACTAGTTGGAGGAGGTGGGTGCCTCCACCAAGGTTAATGGCTCAAATAGGTTGAAGCCTATGAAAAGTTAAATCTTTCAAATTTTTGAATTTGTTACTTGAATCATGTTGTATCCTATTGCATGTGGGTGCTTGCACAATCTACGAGATAGGTACCTCAATTAGGTTGAAGCCTACAACAAGTCAAGCTGCACATTTTTGAGCCTAAATCAGGTTGTAGTCTATTACAAGTGCATTCTTGAAAATTTTGTGGCTGGGTGCCTGGGAAATTCTTACAAATATATGTAAATGAGTTAAATAAGAAGAAGAAAAAGAATTTGTGGTTTTCTCGGGCATAATTGTTTCCACGTAAAAGCTTGTGGCATATTGTGTTGATGTGATGATGCCTTCTTAAGGCATGGTTTCATTTATTTTTATGTTTCTTAATTGCTATGGTACACTACTACAAAGTTATTTATCAATGAAATTTTCTTAAATGACAAGTTTTCCATTGAACTGATTCACCGCCTCCACCCCCAGTTAGTGTGACCTTTTGTCTAACAAGTTGTATCATAGTAGGTTCATTCAGGAATAATTAACTATTTGGAAGGTTGATTTCAAGGAAATATGGCTGCTATTAGATCATTTGGAAGGCCTCCTCAACTTGATGAATCCTATTATGCTTTCTGTCATGAGAAACGAGTTATATTTGCGGACAAATCTAACCTCCCTAGGAGTCTAAGACTCTCTAGTGACAAACAAACCAAACAAGAGCTATCCTTCTCTAGATACACATCATTCTACAAGAATTCAAATGCTTTCGATCTTACCTTAGGTCCAACGCTTGTTGTAGTAGTCCAGCCTTGCTGATCCAGATGAGCTCCTCCTTCACTTTCAGACCTGCATACACTAACAAAGCAAACGATTACATAGCATCTGAATATTCATTATAAAACAAAGCATATCTATCATATTGACCAAGGAATACATGAAATAATTCATTTACAAATCATTGAGAAGAATGGACTTATTTGTATTAAATAATCAAAGGAACCATTACAACCTGAGCCTTGGTGTTGTGCAAGCTCCTCCCAGGGTCCAGCAAGAGATTTCCTCTACTTTGACAAGCTCACCCACTCCCACTATGGCAACAAGGAAGGATAGTGATCTCTCCTCACAAGTCAACAAATGGAAGTCCTAAATCCAGCAGCATTTACCCTATAGAATGTTCAGCTTTCAACCTCCTCCTCCTTTGGCCCAATGCCTGTATTTATAGTGTTCTAGAGGAAGTTATTCAGGTCCAACATCAATGGGATACTCCCTCTTTTGGATGGGGGAGCTCCTCTCTTGATGGGATAAGTTCCTCTATCATAGGGATGCATGAACCATCTGGAGCGCTCAATACACGTCAAACACTCTTCTAGAAGGCTCTAGAAGTGACCACAAGTAACTTTTTAAAGATGAAACTCGCGCCTTTTGACCTTTACAGGGGTACGCACCCATCCTTTGGCTTACAGAGCGTACAAGTACGCAGGCACAGTGTGTTTGGAGTGCGTACACGCAGGCAAGGTAGAGAGAACCTGCGTACCCAGAGTTAAACATGTTTTTAAGTGACTTTCTCTCTTTTTGAAGTTTGACAGGAAGAGCAGAGGTATGAGGCTTGACAAGGAGGATAATATGACTATTGATGGAGCCATATTAACTGCAGATAGTCATGGTGACAAATTTCAGTGTAACAGATTGCCCCCTAAAGTACGAAGCCTGTAATAGATAAGGGTGTTAAATCATATAGGAAGGGTGAAGTACTTTATCATTTTGAGGATCATCTTGTGGAGAGCCCGGTCAGAACCTGCAATTTGCAACACAAAATACATGTAAAAGATCATATCATACTGAGGTAGGCATTCCCATACTCAGATCAAAACTTTAACTATTGGACTAACTATTCTGGTACAAGAATGATTTCATAATACATCATAATCATAGACTCTCGTAGACACAGTATGTACGCAGCCATCTGTTTATGATTGGTCTACAACATAATGAATACAAAACTCCTTGCAGCCTGGATGGTGGACACTAGATCCAGGGTCTTCATTTCTGTTCCCCGAATTGGTACGATTCTAGCCATGTGAATGAATGAGTCGATGTCGAACATGGTAGAAACCACTTGATTACCGGTCAATGATGTAAACCGTTAACAAGTATGGGAGAGACCACCAGTAATGTCAATGGTTCTCAAAGTACCCAGTACAGTCC
>APFE031292387.1:0-19472 GCA_000404065.3 Pinus taeda
TCTCTTAAAAACATGTCAAGTTACATAATCTATCATCATGCAAGGGAATTTCTTCCTGCGTCGCATGCTCGAGACATCAGAGCTGACCTGCTTAAGCATTGGAATTATCCTTCACTCAGTTTAATGATGAACCTTCTTAAACGATGCACAGGGAAATTTAATGTCATGGAGATGGAATTCATGTAGAATGACAGGGGATGTAGAGTTAAATTGGTAAGATGCCTCTCTTCAACATCATTTCATTTTTCGATCCTCCTTCCAAGTGTATTGTCTCCCCAGGCGATTGTGAATTTGGTCCTGGTTTGACTCCCAGTCCCAATTGTGGCATTAAGACAGTTTCCCTTTTAGCATCTCTATGAAGAGCTCCAATTCAGGCTTCAATTGTTCAATTGGATATTGTCGGGGTGGGTGAGGCATTCGGGCTCATGGGAATTATGGTGCTCTAAGCTAGTTGGTTGGAAGGCCAACCTAAAATATTGAGGACAGTCATGCCCTACGAATCTCAGCTTCTCACGAACCTCTTTGAAGGAAGGTACTTTTGATTTTATTTTTTTTAGCTCGGTATTCTGCATAAATTTGGGTCTAGATGGTAATTCCAAGGAATTAGGCCCCTTCCTTGGTTACAGGGTTGTTAATGGGATTATGTTAAAGTTTTGTTTGGTTTCTCCTATGAGTTCGCCAAAAGTATATGGAAATTATTTCATCTCTCGGGTACAAATTTTTCTTTCAATGCGTACAGTTGAACACTCACCTCTCCATGTCATAATTTGGGAAGATATTAGAAGATTATTGGTGTCGATGCCTTCTCTCTCCCTTATGGGTTAGCTTTCTACTCAGAGAAGTACAATGAACATTGATTCAAATTTTTAGCCCTCATTTGCATATAATCCATGCTCTCACTACTTGTCCTCCCGTGAAGCACTCCACAGGGCAAATTACGATGTGCAAGTTAAGTTCTGCCATATGTCTCATGCCCAGATTGAGCTTACTGATAAGATTCTGACTCTCCAATTCAAGTTATCTCATTTGGTTGATGAAGTCGATGCCCTTGAGAATATTTTTATGGAGCTAAAGCTCAATAAAGAAGCACAGACACATTTTGACAAGCATAGGATGATATAGACAAATGAGAGATCGGTCTCAATAGGCCAACTACAGCTAGTGGTTAATATCTCTTGCAAGCTCGACACGTGGATTTTTGGATTTTTGTAATCATGCAAATGCGAGACTATCCAATCTATTTTTTGGATATGGCCCTTTGATGTGTGTAATCATGCAGACATAATATTAGTCTATCTTATGCTAGTTGTTTTGGGTATTTTTATGTAATCATGCATCTATGTTAAGATTCTACCCTCTGTTAGTATTTTTGGGTCTTTATGTGTAGAATGTTAGTGTTAATGACTTATAGTCAGATCTAAATATTGAAGATATAAACCTCATGTAGTTTGTTGCGACCATGTGCAAATTTAAATTAATATTACTCATTTTTGTTTAGAAAAAACACATAGATACATTTAAAAACATATGCAATGAGATTTTTGACCATGGAGATTCATCCTTAGTTTATCATAGAGATTCTTAATCTGTATACAGGTTTTGTTACAATACCATGGCTTACTAATACCACATGCTTAAAAATCATAACTCATATTCATATGACAATTTTTCTTAATTAATCAATTTAATTGAAAGGTAGAAACGACATAACTAATTTTGAGATATTTCTCATAGATGTAGAACTATTACTATGATTATTTTAGAATATTATATGGAAACTAATCCCTACCATCCATCCAATAATTATTGATAGTTAAAATTAAAATTGTAGAAGCTCTATTCCAAAATAGACATGTTTATTAGCTTAATCACTTATAATTATTAAGACTATTTTCAGAATAATTATATATTTTTTTACATTTATAGTGAGGTACTTTACAACTTAGTATGGGAGGTCCATTTTAGACCCGTATTTATCAAGCAATTAAAGAGATCATATTTTTTGTTATGTAAATTTTATTATCATTGGGTTGTTAGCCTAGTATAGAGGAGATGTTGTAATGGCCTATCATGTTAAACATTTTGACTCACACAAATTACATAAAAATAAAAAATGTTAAAAAAAAATATAATATGATTAAAAATTAAAATTAAATTGACTTAAAATAGTCAATTTATTATTGTCATTTTTTAGGCTTTATGATTTGACAATCCATGGTTTTGTCAATTGTTGGGTTGTGTTATATTCTTTCCATGACTAGCCCACATATTTAATCGGGGGATTAGAAGGGGGACAAAGCCCCCCTTTCGTTGCACCGATTGCATAGCAGGGGGAGTTACAAGGGGTTTGAGGGGCGCAGGTAACCCCACTCTATGGGGTCCGGGGCAGCGTCCTAAAAAATTTTGGTTTTGGACCCTATGTTAGGTTGAGTGGACCTACCTATGGTTTTGTGCATGATTTTTCACACATGGTTTTGGATGCGATGGTTTTTGGTCCATGGTTTTGGACACGATGGATTTCAGTCCATGGTATTTGATGCTTCGACATGTATAAATATGTGTTGTAACACTGAAAGGAACATAATGAAAAATCAAGCTGGTAGTCCCAGTTTTGGGATCCAGTGGAAAATCTCCGTGTATATGTGCTTTATGTGTTATGCTCTCACATTGTTTATTTTCTATGTTGTAGAATTTGTATGCAGGTAATTTTTGTACAGGGTTAAAATCTACATTTGGTATCAGAGTTGTTTTGGCTTCAAGGGGACGCCTTTGTTGTTGAGGGTTTTTGCTCGGGCCTGTGGTAGACCCTGTTCAATGGGAGATCTACGGAATCAATTCTGGTGGTGAAAGAGGATGGTGAGCAATGGAAAGATAGACATTAAGAAATTTAATGGTCAGAGTTTTGAGTTATGGAAACTCAAGATGGAGGATCTGTTGGTGGATAAATATCAGTGGATCGCGATAGATCCAGGTACTAAACCAATGGGAGTGTCCGATGAATAATGGAAGAATTTGGATCGGAAGGCAAAGAGCACAATATGATTGTGTGTCTCAAATTTAGTCTTGCTGAATGTATCAAGGGAAGCTACGACGAAGACTTTGTGGGACAAGTTGGGGACTTTATACCAATCTAAGTCTCTGGTGAATACACTGTTCCTACAGAAAAAGATGTATAAGCAGAAGATGAAAGATGGAGACTCAGTGACAGAGCATCGGAATGCATTTAATACTATGGTAAGGCAGTTATCATCTGTTGATATTAAAATTCTAGATGAAGATAAGTGAATCAATTTGTTGTGTTCTCTACCAGATTTGTGAGATAGTCTGGTTATTGCAATAGGTAGCAATGCACTGCCTTGCAGTTTGATGAAATAGTCTCATCCTTACTGACGGAGGAAATGAGATGGAAAAATATGGAGAGCCAGAATGGTGATGCCTTGTTTGTACGAGGACAGTCCCAGAACAAAAACAAAAATAAGTCATCGAGTGAGAGGTATAAAACTAGAGGGAGACCTAAATATCCAGGAAAACCTGTAAAGGTGGTGTCCTAGAAATGCGGAAAGGAAGGGCACTACAAAAGGGACTGTAAATCTAAAGCCCCTGATAAAGGAAAGGGATCTGATGCTGCTCCTTCTGCAGAGGTGAAAACCACCTTAGATGAAGGTGGAGATGTGTACTTGGCTTCTTCAATACACATGTAGATCATGAGGCATTGTTGATTGAATCAGGTGCATCCTTTCACTTCACTCCCCATAGAGAATGGTCCTGCGAGTATGAGAAATATGATGGTGGTGATGTCTCCTTGGGGGATGACAGGAAATCTAGAATCGTTGGTCCCGGAAAAGTAAAGTTGAAGTTGCAAGGTGGAAGGGTTAGAACACTTCCGGGTGTTTTGCATATTCCTGCATTAGCCAGAAATATGATTTTTGTAAGCAAGCTGGATGATGCAGGTGTAAAAACAGTGTTCGAGAAGGATACTTGCAAGATGGTTCGAGGGGCACTGGTATTGATGTGGGGAGTTCGAATGAACTCTGTACAAGCTACGAGGTAGCACTGTTGTTGATGGGTGCAACAGTTCTGTGGTTCTTGAAAGTGGAGCAGAAAATCTAATGGTCTCTGAAGAGAAGACCATGTTGTGACATCAAAGGCTTGGACATATTGGAGAGAAGGGCCTTCGAATACTTCATGGTAGAGGTATGGTAGAAGGTATAAGTAATAGCTCTCTAGATTTTGATTTCTGTGAAAATTGTGTATATGGGAAGCAGAATAGGGTGAGTTTCCCCTCTGGTGGTAAGAGGGCGAAATAGATATTAGAGCTTGTGCAAAGTGATGTGTTTGGGCCTGTGAAGGTTCCATAACTGGGTAAGTCTGTGTACTATGTATCCTTTATAGATGACTTCTCAAGGAATAGATGGATATATTTCCTTAAGAAGAAATCTGAAGTCTTTGATAGGTTTAAATAATTTAAGGCTCTGGTGGAAAATCAGACAGAGAAGAAGATAAAGGTGTTGAGGACAGATAACGGCAAAGAGTTTTGCAGTAAGGAATTTGAAGAATTATGTAAGAAGTGTGGTATAGCACGGTAGAAGACTACTCCATATACAACTCAACAAAATGGAGTTGCAGAAAGAATGAACAAGATGTTGATGGAAAAGGCAAGAAGAATGCTCAGTGGTGTCAAGTTAGGACAGGAATTCTGAGCAGAGGCAGTGGAGACAACATGTTACCTAGTCAACAAATCACCTTCATCAGCATTGGAGGATAAGACTCCACAAGAGGTATGGACTGGTAAGAAACCCTCTCTTTCACATCTGAGGGTATTCGGATGTGATGCATATGTACATGTTCAAAAGGAGAAATGAACCAAGTTGGATAGTAAATCTAAAAAGTGCATCTTTATTGGGTATAAGGATGGTTTAAAGGGTTATAAGCTTTGGAACCCAGTCACACGGAAGGTTGTGTACAGTCGAGATGTGGTGTTTAGAGAGGTGAAAGATGTTATAAAACATGAAGTCCAACCAAAGGAACCTGTGAAGATAGAGTTTGAACTAAAGGAGGAAGAATCAGACTCTGTAGCAGAGGAGGAATCAGAAGATGAAGAGCCACAAACTTCAGCTGTGAGAATATCAGCTCGAGAAAGAAGGCAGCCAGAAAGGTATAGTCAATCTGCTTTCTGTTCAAACTTTGCTTTGTCTGTTACTGATGATGATCCCAGAACTGTGAAGGAAGCAGTGGATTCAGAGGATGGAAAACTCAGGAAAGAGGCCATGGTTGATGAAATGGCATCTTTGCACAAAAATGAGGCTTGGGATCTGGTGGAGTTGCTGGCTGGAAGGAAACCCATTGGCAGCAAATGGGTGTTCAAGAAGAAGACAAATGCAGAAGGGAAGGTGGAGAAATAAAAAGCTTGGTTGGTAGCAAAAGGTTATTCCCAGGTGTTGGGAATTGATTTTGGTGATATTTTTTCTCCTGTTGCCAAGGTAACTTCTATTAGATTACTTTTATCTATTGATGTTGCTTTTGATTTTGAGGTAGAACAGAAGGATGTGAAGATAACATTTCTTCATCGGGATCTAGAAGACGAAATCTACATGAAGCAACCTAAAGGCTTTGCGGTGAAGGGTAAGGTAAGAAAGAATGGGTATGCAAGTTAAAGAAGTCTCTGTATGTGTTAAAACAGTCACCAAGGATGTGGTATCAGAAATTTGATACATTTATACGAGGACTTGGCTTCACCAGAAGCAAAGCAGATCACCATGTGTATTTTAAATTAATTAGTGACCGTGTTATTTATTTGGTCTTGTATGTGGATGTTATGCTGTTGGTTGGAAATGGCAAAGAAATTATGCAGGATTTGAAGACCCAATTGTCCTCCAAATTCGACATGAAAGATCTTGGTGCTACAAATTATATTTTGGGCATGGAAATTAAAAGAGATCGGGCAAAGAGGAAGCTCTGGATAAACCAAAGGAAGTATGTTGAGACAATATTGCAAAGATTTAATATGCAGGATAGTAAACCAGTGAAGGTTCCTATTCCTGTATGTGTAAAGTTATCTACGGAACAGTGTCCCAAGACAAAAGAAGAGGAAGAGGACATGTCCCGCGTTCCATATTAAAGTGTAGTCGGTAGCCTGATGTATGCAATGGTCTGTACTAGACCAGACAGTGCACATGTAGTGGAATTATTGAGCAGGTTTATGTCAAAACCAGGAAAGGGGCATTGGACAACAATGAAGTGGGTTTTCAGGTCTTTGCGTGGCACTAGTGAATATGGTTTGTGCTACCAAGGAATACTAGGATTGGATAGAGTGTTGGATATTTGTGGATTTGTTGATGCAGACTGGGCTAGAGATCTAGATTAGAGAAGATCTACAAGTGGGTATGTGTTTAACCTATTTGGAGGTGTAGTCAGTTGGATGAGTAAGAAACAATCAATAGTGGCACTATTAACTATAGAGGCAGAATATATAGCATCCACTCATGCAAGTGAGGAAGCAGTTTGGTTGCAAATATTGTGTTCAAGTATGGAGTTAGTATAGGGATCTATAAGGATAAACTGTGACCGCCAAAATGAACTTTTCTTGGAAAAGAACCCTGCATATCATTCGAAGACAAAGCACATTGATGTTCAATATCACTTTGTGAGGGATATGATAGAAGACAAAAACGTGTTGCGGGTAAAGGTGGACACTTTGAAGAATACTGCAGATGCATTGACAAAATCTGTGAGCTCTAAGAAGTTCTCTTGGTGTAGAGAAAAAATGGGTGTTGCAAGGTTGGATAAGTGACTAAGCTCTCTTGTGGCCCCCTGTCGAAAGAAAACAACAAGTGGGAGAATGTTGGGTTGTGTTATATTCTTTCCATGACTAGCCCACATAGTTAACGGGGGGGTTAGAGGGGGGGGCGGAGCCCCCCCTTCATTGTGCCGATTGCATAGCGAGGGGAGTCATAGGGGTTTTGACGGGTACAAGTAACCCCACTCTATGGGGTCCAAGGTAGCACCACGGAAAATTTTGGTTTTGGACCCTACGTTAGGTTGGGTGGACCTACCTATGGTTTTGTGCATGTTTTCCGCACATGGTTTTGGACATGATGGTTTTCGGTCCATGGTATTGGATGCTTTGTCATGTATAAATATGCATTGTAACATTGAAAGGAATATAATGAAAAATCAAGTTGGTAGTCCCGATTTTGGGATCCAAGGGAAAATCTCTATCTATATGTGTTTTATGTGTTATGTTCTCACATTGTTTATTTTCTGTGTTGTAGAATTCATATGCACGTAATTTCTGTATGGGGTTAAAACCTACACCACCACCCACTCAATCGCACCTCCGATATGCTAAATGTCCCCTCCCACCTCTATGTCATCTGACCCCCGTTTTTCCACCTATACTCTCAATGAATCCTCCTCCCTCTCGAGGTCCATGGAACATGTTATAATTTCTTCCTAATTCCCTCCAACCCATCATTTTTTATTAAATTCCTTGGCCACAACCCCCCTGATATTGTTACAGGAAAGGGAAGGGCATTTTGATCAAGCTAGTCTTGCCCAAAACAAGGATCTTGTTGACATGGAATTCTGTAAACATCTCTCCATAGATGGGGCACTTAGAGTAATGACAGGCCCCAAGGGGGTATCCCGTGATCATTCTATCCCTTAAATATAGGGCTTGGCCAACCCTCCCAAACAAATAGCCCTCCAAAGGCTAGTTGAGCTAGATAACATAGTTGTCCTCCTACAACATACTATGGGTGAAGGGGATGTTATATCAAGTCTTCTGAAAAGATTATTGGCTAGATGGAACATCACCTATTATGATTCCAAAGGCAAATCATTGGTTGGAACCCTCGATTCATTAGAGCCCTCAATGCTTCGGGTATGGAATTGGTTCTTTGTTTAAACTTCTGCTCTATGGAGCTAAACTTGGATTTTTTTTTCTCAAAATTTATGGGCCACCCCAGGAAAAAATTCCTTGCTAGGATTCAATATCCCAAAAATCATGCTTCACTAAAGGAAATATTGTTATTGGCAGGAACATAAATTTCTCTCTTAGTGTTATGGAGTGCTTAGAACCCTGAGCATAGGATGACCAAAATGCGGCTTTATTTTCAAGGCTTTTGTCTAAAAACAATCTCACCAAAATAGAACCTGTAAATATTAAACCTTCTTGGAGGAATACGAGAACAAGATAGGACAAATTTTCCAAGAGACTTGATTTCTTCTTACTTACTGAATAGTCGATGGAACAAATTCCATTAATTCAACAATGGATTAGGGAAGGTTAGGGCTTGGACCATTCCCTGTTTTTTTAGAGATCAAGATAATGGGACATAATCCTCCCAGCTCCCTTAAATTTAACTCCACCTGGCTAAAATATGAAGGCTCTTGGGAGCTTGTAAGAACAAATTGGTGGCCCTACAATTCCCTATTGGAATTTTATGCTGGAGGCCAATTCACATTGAACCTCAAAACTATGAAAGAGGCAACTATAAAAAGGTTAGTGAAAAAATTGGAGAGGGATATACAACAAATTAGAGGGGTGGACGTGTATCTCAACGCTATAGCAGACATCCTTCTAGATGATATCAAAGTCACTTGGAGACTCAAAAGTAGGGCTATCTAGCTGGAGGTTAGAGACAAGAATACTGAATGTTTCTAAAACTACACTAAAGGGAGGAAATTATGCAATACAATATAGAATTTGAATGATTTTATAGGGAATAATGTCTCATCCTTCAAGGACCTGTTAGAGCTTGGGAAATATCGTTTTGGAAATATGTTCAAGGAACTAGATGGGTCTTCCATAGTCAAGGTAGTTCGTCTAGCCCTATATTTCCCTATATCTGTTGAAAATGTAAATATGAACCACCTAATGGAGTTTGTTACTATGGAATAACTTAAGAAGGTATTGGGAAGTTTTCAGAGGGATAAAAACCTAGGCCCAAATGGGTGGTCTGTTGAATTTTTTTTGGGACCTTTTGATAACATGGGCGAGGACCTCCTCATAGTTATTTATGAATCTATAATGTCAGTCCATATTCAAGCCTCTTTTAACTCCACCTTCATCTCTTTAATCCCTAAAGACGAAAATCCCTCCAATTTTGATAATTTCATCCCTACTTCGTTGTGCAATTGCATTTACAAAGTCATTACAAAAATCATTTCATAAAGACTAAAAACTATTCTCTCCAACTCAATCTCAAAGGATAAATTTAATTCCCTAGATGGGAGACAAATACATGAAGTTATTGGTGTGGCACAAGAAGGACTCCACAACCTCAAGAAAAAATTATTGAAGGGTACAATTCTAAAAACTAATCTCTAAAATGATTTTGATCGTGTTAGCAGACTCTATATTCAGCTTCTACTCACACATTTGGGATTTAGGTTGAATTTTTTTAAATGGATTATGAGTTATGTTTCCACTCTCTTTTGATGTGCTTATCAATAACTTAACTTCTCCTTTTTTTATGGGAAAAACGTTGACTTAGACAAGGTTTTCCTCTCTTATCTCTTCTTCTTTTACTAATTACAGAGGGTCTCAACAGATCTGTAGATGGATCCCACAAAAGAAAAAATATTCAAGGAATCAAATTTTCCCCTACCCTACATATCACCCATATTCTCTTCGTTGACGATATTCTAATTTTCAACAACGACAGAAGAAAGTATTCAAGGGAAATTAAGGAAGCTATAGCATTTTTCAAATCAACAACAAGAATGATCACAAATCACCACAAATCTTCACTAACTCCCTTTAGATTAACTAATGACAAGATGAGATTTCATTAGGAAATATTCCCTTTTGTATTGGAAAATATTGAGAATGGTTTCTAAAACTTCAGATTCCTCCTCGAACCGAACTCTTACACAAATGTTGATTGGTTATGGATTTTGACCAAAATTGAAAATAAGTTAAAGTCCTAGATCATGATATGGTTATCAAGAGTAGGTTATTTGGTACTTATTAAATCCATCCTAAAATCCATACCAATCTATTGGATGTGTCTATCATAGATCCCTAAGGGAGTTCTAAAAATATTAGGAGGTTTTGCTACAATTTTTTTATGGATGGGTTCTATGGAACAATATGCTTTTCCATGGGTCAAATGGGACAAAATTTCCATCCGCAAGGCTTGGGGGGGTTGGGGCCTAAAAAAACTCCATTTTTTCTCTCAAGCTCTAACTAAGAAGGTAGGATGGAACCTAATCTTAACCCAAAGTTTATGGACTTCCATGGTTTACAAGAAATATTTCTACCCTCTCTTTATTCAAGATTTGATCAGAAGTATGTTGTCGCCTATTTTGACTTTTCATGCCATCATTGCAAGTATTAACAATTATTGCATGTGTTTTCTATAATCATTCTTGTCTCGTGTTGAAGAAAATTAAAATTTCATCTTCTAGCATGTTCAGTGTTACACATTACACAAAAGTGTTAGAAAATTATATATTACAGAGCAATGAAACACCTAAAATATTGCAAAAATATAAACACAGAAAACACATAAAACAAGAGAGACATAGAGATACATGGTTCACCCAGTTTGGGCTACGTCCATGGAGAAAAAACCAGTCTTTCCTTTTATATTATCCAACAAACTGAAGAGATACAACCTACAATAGATCTTTTGTAACACCCTCTTCGCTCTCAATCTCCTCTCTCTTCCTCACTCATAATACAAAGATGCATAGACGCAATACAATTCCCTCATATATAGTGAGGGGATACCTTCTAGGGAAAAAAACCCTAAAATAAACATAAATTCTACTGTCAGATCATTCGCCTAATGAATGGCCTAGATTAAATAGAAATTACTAGAATTTTACAAGGCAATTTTAAATCTATTTTTAGCTTCGGGGGAACTACCCCCAACCCCTGCTGGGGGACCGCTGGCCCCCAAACCCCCCAACCAGGGGGGGATCGACACCCTCTTTGTCCCCCCCACACCCGTGTGGAGGGGTGTACAATATTCCCGGGGTATACATCCAGCTGCGACCTTTGAATATAGAAGATAATCAAGCTCCACACCCAACAATCTCCCACTTGGAGACTGATTATAGCAACTCCACCGCTGCTTCATTTGCTAAACAATGACTCCATTTTGGTCCTGGTTGTTTCTCATCTTCTTCATCATACTTGAAGGCCAATTGAAACTAAGCAGATTCTTAGTTTCTCCCTGGTTACAACTTTTGTTAATAGATCTGTAGGATTCTGGCTAGTGTGTATCTTTTCTAGCTTCAACTGTCCAATTTCCAATTCTAACCGTATGAAATGGTACTTGAGTTGTATATGCTTAGTCTTGGAATGAAATGCAGAGTTCTTCGCAAGATGTATGTCAATCTGGCTGTCACTATATAACCTACCCAACTCCTTCTTCTTACCCAATTCATCTAGAAACCTTTGTAGCCAAATCATTTCTTTACTAGCCTCAATAGCAGCAACATACACTGCTTCTATTATTGAAAGTGCAACAACACTTTGGATTTTTGAAACCCGATTGACAGCTGTTCCACCTACAGTAAATACATATCCTGTAGTGCTCCTCATGTTCTCTCTATCACTTGCCATATCTGCATCAACATATCCTTGTAGAGCAATGTTTGAACCACCAAAGCATAATGCTTGATTTGTGGTACCTCTCAAATACCTGAGAATCCACTTCACTGCCATCCAATGTTCTTTTCCTGGATTGTTCATGTACTTGCTTACAACTCCCACTACATGTGCAATATCAGGCCTTTTGTAGACCATTGCATACATTAAGCTTCCAACTGCTGATGCATATGGAAATTTAGACATATGAGCTATTTCTTCCTGAGTCTTGGGACATGCCTCCTTACTTAAATTGAAATGGCTAGCCAAAGGTATACTAACTGGTTTTTCATTCTACATATTAAACCTTTTCAACACCTTTTCTATGTACTCATTTTGAGACAATGTTAGTTTGCGATTTTTCTTGTCTCTAGTTATTTTCATACCAACAATTTATTTTGTAGCACCCAAATCCTTCATTGCAAATGAGTTTGCCCATTTCCTTTGAGCACATTTATTTCCTGCATGTTAGAGCCTACAACAAGCATGTCATCTACATACAATAACAATATAATATAGTTGCCATCATTTTTCCTTTGAGATAAACACAATGATCAGAGTGACGCCTAGTATAACCTTGTTCAGACATAAACCTGTCAAATTTTAGATACCACTGCCTTGGAGCCTATTTTAAGCCATACAAGCTCTTCTTCAACCTGCACACTAGTTTCTCCTTCCCTTTTACCTCATATCCTTGTGGTTGCTGCATATATATCCCTTCCTCCAAATCCCTATGGAGAAAGGTTCTCTTTACATCTAAGTGCTCAAGATGCAAATCTTTAGCTGCTACTAGACTTAGAATAGTTCTAATTGAAGTCATTTTCATAATAGGAGAAAATATCTCATCAAAGTCTAGACCCTTTTTTTGTGCAAACCCTTTCACCACAAGTGTAGCTTTATGCCTTTTTCTACCTCCATCTTCTTCCTTCAACTTGTAAACCCATTTATTATGAAATGATGTTTTACCTGCAGGCAACCTGACTAAGTCCCAAGATTGGTTATGTGCTAAGGATTCCATCTCTTCTTTCATAGTGTTCTCCTACTTCTTCCTAGTTTCTACCTGCATTTCTTCTTCATAACATTCTGGTTCACAAGAATTAGTCAACAATACATAATATAATGAAGGAGAGTATCGTTCAGGATGTATACTCATCCTTGGTTGTTGTTCTGGCTATTGATCAGTATGATTTTTAGGTACCATCACTTTTTCTCTGATCTCGTCAAGCACTGTGTATTCTCTGTTTTCTTTTTCCTGTTTCTCTTCCTGCAGCTGATCCTTATACAAAAACTTTTCATTGAATATGACATCTCTGCACCTAATGATTTTATGTTTTCCATAATCATAAAAGCGATAACCAAAATCATTAACACCATATCCAATAAAGGTACATTTCTTTGATTTTTCCTCAAGCTTTGTTCTATTTTCTTTGTTAATGTCGATAAAGGCTTCACAACCAAAATTCTTTAAAAAAGAGTAGTTTACCTTTTTACCTGTCCATGCCTCCTCTAGAATACCACCATCCAAGGAACTTGAAGACCCTCTATTAATTAGATAAACAATAGTATCTACAACATCTACCCAAAATTGTAAAGGCAATCCTACATGTAATCTCGTGCACCTTGCACACTCCATGATTGTCTTGTTCATCCTTTCTGACATGCCATTTTCTTGTGGTGTTCCTGGAACTGTCTTCTCTCTACAAATTCCATTCTCTGAACAGTACCTATCAAACTCTTTGCTACAATATTCACCTCCATTATCTGATCTGAGACACTTCAACCTTTTTCCTGTCTCATTTTCAAGCAAAACTTTCCATTTCTTGAAAGTATCAAATACATCAGATTTATTTCGAATAAATCTGGTTGCATCATCAATAAAAGTAACATAATAATGAGAGCCACCAACAGATGATACCTGGGCAGGTCCCCATACATCTGTATGCACAAGCTCTATTTTTTCAATCTTCTTTTCTTTCCCAACTCTAATGGATCTGACTCTCTTCTATTTTCCATAAACACAATTCTCACAGAATTTTAAATCAACATGCTTCAAACCTGGCAACAAATTTCTTGAGTGAAGAATCTGCATCCCCTTCGCGCTCATGTGTCCAAGCCTATGATGCCACAATGTCATATCTTCTCCTTTAGAGGCTAAAGCATTAACAAAATTAGAAATACCATTGCATAAGTACAATGTACCAACCTTTCCTCCTTTCGCTATTACTAGGGATCCTTTAGTGACCTTCCAGGTTTTATGTGTTAAAGTAGTTATGCAACCTTTACCTCCCAACTACCTTGTTGAAATAAGAGTTTTCTTGAGATCTAGAACATGCCTTACCTCCTTCAAGAGCCATTGATTTCCATTCTACTAATTTATGAAAACTGTACTCATTCCAATGATTTTACACGGTTTATCATCACCCAATTGAACCTGTCCAAAATCTTCTTGAACATAATCATGAAAATGTTTCTTATCAGGTGTGGCATGGAATGAGGTCCCTGAATCTACTACCTAGGCATCAATAATATTTTCTAGTGAAAAATCAAAGCATCTTGCAACACATCACTTGTTACATTCACTTCATGATTAGTTTCTTGCTATCGGTCTCCTTCTTTTCCCTTCTGAGACATGCAATCTTTCTTCAGGTGTCCTTTCTTCCCGCATTTCCAGCACACTATCCCTGATCTGGAGTTGGATCTACCTTTTCTTGTCTTACTGTGATATCCTGGGCTCTTTCCTCTTTCCATTTTTCTTCCCCTAGTCTCTGCAGTCAAAGAATTACTTGATGTCTCACCGGATCTTTTCCGTCGCATTTCCTCACTAAGGATTGCACCGACAAAATCATCAAACTTTAAAGTACTAGATCCAGAGATAGATTTACTAATGGCCATAACTAAACCATTCCAACTTTCTGGAAATGAGCACAAAAATAACAGAGCCCTAACTTCATCATCAAAAGTTACCCCTACAGAACTTAACTGACTTGTAACTGTATTAAAATCATTTAAATGATCAGCAAAAGATCCATCCTCTGACATCTTCATATTAAATAAATGCTTCATAAGAAATACCTTATTTGAGGTCGAGGGTTTTCCATATAGTTTGGCCAATGTCGACATTAAACCCTCTGTTGTTGTTTCCTTTAAAATATTAAACGCTACTGATGCTGCTAGGCACAACCTTATTGTTCCAAGTGCCTTTCTATCGAGAATATTCCATTCTATGTCTGTCATACTCGTCAACTTCTTTGTCTTTCCGCTTAATGGTAGGTACAAATCTCTCTGATACAGATAATATTCCATCTGCATCTTCTACAACTGGTAGTTTTGGCCATTGAATTTTTTCGACCTTAAACCTACCACCTTCTATTATTGCTCCCACTCGAACCAAGAACCCTTCTCTCTTGCGAGTTTATTAGCCAAATAGACCTTTGGCTCTGATACTGGTTGTTAGAAAATTATATATTACAGAGAAATGGAACACATAAAATATTGTAGAAATATAAACACGTAAAACAAGAGAGACACAGATATACGTGGTTCACCCAGTTTGGGCTACATCCATGGAGAATCAACCAGTCCTTCCTTTTATATTATCCAACAAACTAAAGAGATACAACCTATAGCAGATCCGTTGTAACACCCTCGTCGCTCTCAATCTCCTCTCTCTTTCTCACTCAGAATACAGAGATGCATAGACACAATAAAATTCCCTCATATATAGTGAGGGGTTGCCTTCTTGGGTGAAAAACCCTAAACTAAACATAACTTCTACTGTCAGATCATCTGCCTAATGAGTGGCCTAGATTGACTAGAAATTACTAGACTTTTACAAGGAAATTTTACATCTATTTTTAGCATCGGGGGTGCTGCCCCCGAACCCCCACCGTGGGACCGCTAGCCCCCATACGCCCTAGCTAGGGGGGGAATCCCCCCGCCCCCCCCTCGAACCCCCGTGGGGGGGAAAAGCCCCCCCGCACCCCCCCCTGAGTGGAGGGGTGTACAATCTTCCTGGGCTATACATTCAGCTGAGACCTTTGAATACAAAAGATAATCAGGCTCCATACCCAACAAAAAGCTAGTTTTAGTTTGTTTCAGGGGAAAAAATTTATTTAAATGATTTGATATTATCATGTAAGAATATATCACACTCATTTCCAAATTTTCAAGTATTGTTGCACAAGTTTCATCACTATCGTCATAAAATGTATCTCTAGTGTCGCACTTGAAGTGAGTTGTTACAATGTTGTTATAATGAGGAAAGAATGATTGTTCATGTGTTTTGAGTGTTCCATGTTGTGCTGTCAAGTGATATAAGTGTGTGATCATGTTAAGGTCTTGATTTTGTTAAACTTAATCTCATTGATCCAACACTTAGGAAAAACTAGGAAAACTCCCTGATCAGACCACTCATCCTCATTCAGACCTTCTAGACTACATACTGAGCAATATTAGTCCTCAAGCAATAACATTACTTCTTGGCACTATGAAATGCACAAGCTTTGCCTCCCAAAACTATGCAATGTGCGATCTCAATGCTCAAACCCCACCTTTGAGCCCTAGAATTGCACAATCTTTGTCTCCAGCCCATCCTGAACTATGAATTTCACAGTCCCAGTATTCAAGCTCCAGCCTTGAGATCCCAAACTATGAAACTACGAAATCACCTGGCATCCTATCCTTCCAGTACTACGTTGTGTAAAAACACACTGATCAAGCCCTCATTCTGGCCCCTTGATTCCCTCAACTATGTAGTTATCAAACCCAGTCCATCTTGAACTACACATTGCATTGTCTCAAGGCTTATTCTTGATTCTTGACTACCTGAGTTGTGTAACGATGTAGTCCTTGAGTCTCTCTATCAATGTACCACCTAGTTCCAGTTGAGTCAATGGATCATCATCCATCGTCTTATACTAAGGTTTTATCAGATTGATGTCATCTTTTCATGAGCAGATTGTAGTTGTAGGTATTCTATCATGCTATTACATGATGATGATGAAGGAAATGGAGAAGGAAACCATGCTAGAAGACATTTGTGTATCTCCAAGCACAATCTAATCAATCAAGAGGAATGAAAGGGACATTAGATTGTGACTCCAACTTAAGATCCAGATAACACTGAAGACTCCTCATCTCTAAGCCATATGTAGGTGGAAGAAGAGATCATGTTATGGCTTTCAAAGAGACACAAAGAAAACAACAACAAGGAATGGGTTGACATTGTCATGTCATCATGTAGTCCATGTCATCAATGTCATGTCATGAGTCATCATGTGCCACATAATTTTTCGATTATGTAAATTATAATTCAAAAATGTATTGTAAAGTGGAAGTCCAAGGGATGTGTATAGAATTAGAAGAGTCATAGGGAAGCTAAATAGTCATGAGGGTAGTCCAGTCATAAGGGAGGTGAAGGATCAACCCATTTCTTGTATATACACCCTCATTGTACAAGCAAAAGACTTTTTGTTGGCATTATGTTTCTGGTATGGTTATATGTTACAGATGTTGTACTTGATGGAAACACCCATGGCAAGGCTCTCAATATGATGAAAATTAAGGAGTACGCAGGAGATCAGTTCAGAAGGTGCGTACCCGCAGGTACGCCGTTCAGGGATCGCATCCAGACACGCAGGTTACCCGTTCCTGAGGTGCGTACCCCTGTGCACACATTTCAAGGCAGTTAAAAGTGCACACGTGGGGTTCCTTGTGTTTAACTCTTGGTATTTAGCCGACGATATTGTGTTATCATGGTTCTGGCCCGTGGTATTGTTTTATTTTATTATTATTATTGAGCCCCATGATCCTTGATTTGAGGAGGAGCTTGCCTATCTAAAGCAAAGGAGATCATTTGGCTTAGTATGCTTTTGGGTTGAATATCTTAGGATCTGAAATATTTGGGTTATTGTTTCAAAAAGCTTGATCTATATGAAAGTGAAGTGGAAGGCGAATCTGTAAAGGGTGATCTCCCGAGCGCTTGATCAGATCTGGGCATCTGTCTAACTGTAGCACACTGGTGATCTGTAAATTCAGCCCTAATCTAATGTGAGCAGGTGTTTAATGGTGCCTTTGCGTAGGTACGCAGAGTAGAAGAAGGATAAGTGCGTGGGTACGCAAGGGAGACAAAGGCGTAGTGCGTGGGTACGCTAAGGCGACGAAGGAGCAGTGCGTGGGTACGCAGAGCGACGGTGGTTCAGGTGCGTACATACAGAAACAGTACGCGGCGCGATAGTGTCTTTGGGTGCGTGCCTTCAGTAAAGTACGCGGCGCGATAGTGTATTTAGGTGCGTACTGTATGCAGTGCAGTAGAAGAAGTCGTGTGTGGTCACGCAGTGGAGCAGAAGGAGCTCTGCGGGTATACGCAGAGAAGCAAAGGGTGAAGTGCATAGCGACGCAGGCCAGTAAAAGGAAAACTACATATCTGACTTAAGATCTTCTGTTGACTGAATTTTTCTGTTGATAAAGTGTTCTGGGTTCAGTTTTGTTAGTTTGATCTGGTTACTGCAGCTCACTATAATTTATATGTACTTGATGATCATTTGATGTATATGGATCCAGTTTGAAAATTTATGAAAAGTGGTCCTTGTAAAGAAGTAAGGGGTTGTAGCTCCCTTCCAGGTGAAACTGGAAAATGAGAGAGAGTTGTAGCTCTCTGCAGGTTGCAGCCTGCATACTGGTAAAGGACTGCACCAGTACAAGACCATTGTAAAAGGAGTTTCTAATTTGAAAGAGGATAGAGACATATTGCAGCAGGTGGTTTTCACCCACATTGGGTTTCCACCTTATATCTGGTGTTCTTTGATGTGACTGTCTGTTTTTCCTGTTCATGCTCATTGTTTTATGGTACTGATATGCAAAAATAATTCAAAGTATAAATAAGGAAGAATTGTTAAAAGGACTAGATAATACTGAATCACCCCCCCTCTCAGTATTATTTTCAACAATTGGTATCAGAGCAGGTCCTTCTAAAGAAGCTTGATAGCTTGAAGGAAGATCTTTCATCATGAGCAACTACGAGAGGGAAGCATCTATTAGGCCACCGGTTTTTTATGGGACAAACTTTAATTATTGCAAGGTAAGAGTTACTGCCTATCTTCAATCCCTTGGTACAGAAGTTTCGAACATCGTAGAGACAGGCTATGCTTTTCCTTCAACTAATCCTACAGATGCAGACGAGAAAAAGAAGTATGAAACAAATGCAAAAGCAGTCAGTACCCTATTAGGATGTATATCTCAATCGGAATTCATGAAGGTAATGCGCTATAAATCCACAAAAGAGATATGGGACAAAATTGTCATGAGATATGAAGGAGATGAACAGGTAAAGCGTGCCAAACTTCAAACTCTCAGGATTCAATATGAGACTCTCAAGATGTATAATGATGAAAGTGTGGCTAACTATTTTCTTCGGGTAGATGAAGTTGTTAATTGTATGAAAAATTTGGGTGAAGAAATAAAAGAGGCTACTGTGGTTGAAAAGGTTCTAAGATCATTGTCCCCCAAGTTTGAAACTAAAGTATCTGCAATAGAAGAAAAAGAAAATCTACGAATTCTTACTATGTCTCAGCTACATGGAATTCTAACTTCTTATGAAATGAGAAAGGGAGGTCCATCAGATAAAAGAGAAGCTGCTTTCAAGGCATCAGGCAAAGGAGATTATTATGAAGCAAGCCACGTCCCAGAAGAAGAGGAAGAAGAATCAAACTTTGTCAGAAATCTTCAAAGGGGTTCTGGAAGGTCCAGAGGTAAGTTGCCTTTTAAATGCTTTTCTTGTGGAAGAGTAGGTCATTATGCTGCAAAATGTCCTTATAAGGATAAAGGAAAGGAACCTTCTAGATGGAACAAGAAACAGAGTGCAAGTAAGAAA
>APFE031292387.1:28329-55564 GCA_000404065.3 Pinus taeda
CTTGTTCATGCTCATTATTTTATGGTACTGATATGCAAAAATAATTCAAAGTACAAATAAGGAAGATTTGGTAAAAGGACTAGATAATACTGATTCACCCTCCCTCTCAGTATTATTGTCAACACTTTTCACCTTGGATTCTCATTTAAGTCATTAAAGAGATAGAGTTAATACCTTTGGAGAGAAAGTAGTGGCTTCAATGTTCCACTATTGGAGTTAGTGATGTCTGTTTTATTCATGTATCTTGGGATTTTACTTATATTTGAAACTTCATGTCTTACATGATTTCATGCATGGATTGTGAATATTTATAAAACTATTCTATAAATTTTTACAATTCATATTTTTCTTTCACCTGTACTAAAGTAGTTGAACTATTTTGGTTAAATTAGTACCTATCATATAGAGAATGTGCTACAATGGTTGTAGCGATCATCGCATCTATGTGGACTATTATGCTTGATGCTAGATGATCCTTTTCTGTTTACATGCACCTCTACTAGGGTGGTACTATTACCTCTCTCTTAGAGGTTCACTTTTATTTCCCTCGGCAGGAGAAGAACCTTGATACAACTGCAACTGAACATTCTCTAGGCACACTTCCTTTTTCAAAGGAACACACACTCTTCTCTCTCTTTCTAACAATTAAAGCTGAGGAAAATCTTTAATAAAATAGTAGTCAAGTCATTGTTGGGTCGTAAAAAAGGTATGTTTTATCCTCATATTAGATTAATTAATCATTTGTCTTTATGTGTTTATCTTCATTTTAGGAATAAATATAAAAGAAACAATTATAAAAGCTAGATAAAATCGATCATTAACAAATTGGGTAAATTTGGGCATGAAAAACTAACTTTCGCTATCTTTATATGCGAGAACATGAATTGAATGATTGATGCTCAAACGACAGAACATCATTGACTAGGAAAAGGACAACATCTCGATTATGAAGGATAGCAAAATATTAGGAGAACCAATTCTATTTTGTGATGAAATCAGATTGTCGGTTGCGAAATCCTCAGGATCTCCTAATCCTAAGGATTCACTTTTATTTTTTTGTCTTTCCTAGGTTATATAAAGCCACCAGCCAAAATGAACAACTAGTAAGAAATTTGAAGATTGTAACTATTCATTTTTGGCACATAGTACTTTCATTACCGTGACGTTGTAACTCTATTATCAAGTTTAATGAAGAATACTATGTTTTACCTATAATCGCATTTTGAGTGTCTTTCAACAGTGACTTCTAGAGACTTTGGGCCCAATCGATAAGAGATTTATTGCTTTAATTATGTCATATTTATTTCTTCTTATTCTTACAATTGTTTATTATTGTTAGTTTATGAAATTAGAATTATTCTGATTGTTGTGAGTATTGATTATTACGATTTGCGTTTGTCGTTCAAACTAGATTCTAGATCTTTCTTTGTTTTATATCTGCATGTTAATATTTATAGAGTTGATTGGGTTAGTCTAAGTATTTGATTGTTGTTCATTCTGAAGTAGTGTTAACAGAGATCTGAAGCTTATAATTGATTTCTTTCCGTGAGATGTTTGAATAGTTACTTGTTGTTCATTTGTTGTAGCTTTCCTTCATGTCGAACGAATTATTGTCTATACTAATTAGATATTCTAAGAAATATTCATTTTACTTGCATTCCAATTCAGTTCTCTACATAATAGATTAAAGTAGATTTGAAAATGATTTAAAGATTCTTTTAGAATTTTTTTGGATTGAACTTTGAGAATTAGATATTAATCATTGCAACGATTCTCAATCATTTCATTATGAATTAGCCTCTAGATTCACTTCCATAGACAATGCTAAACACTCTTGAAATAAACAGACTTACCTTGGTTTGATAACTAATATAGGTATTAAGGTTGATTTTAATAGTCATCTTAATGCACCAACATTTTGGTGTCATTGCTAAGGAGAGTGTTTCAAAGTGATTTCTTTTTTATTTTTCTGTAAAAGAATTGGGTTTCAAAAACGATAGGTAAGAACTTGCGTAACCAGCAAGTAAAGTACTTGCTCATCAGCACACTTTTCAACAAATGCATAGATGTTAAATAGGAGTAGAGGTTTCTTATGAATGACTAGGAATAAGAAGATAGAAAAAGATCAGAACCCCCCACCTAAATACACAAACCCAAGGGATCGGTGAACCTTGGGAGATCAATATTTATAGATGAAATCGTAAGAAAAGCAGATTCTCCGGCATCAATATGACCCTGGAATATATTTGGAAAGATCCCTACTGTAATCCCTCAGGTAGTAGGCTCACCATATGCAGCCTACGTTGAGATTCATAGCCAAATTGGAGTATATGAACAGAGCTTTCAGGTTACAGAAAATTTATATTTTGATCCTTTACAAGAGGAAAAATCATGCAATCTAAGAGAAGGAGAGGGAGAAACCAGTGGAACCACTAACGCAGAGCCACATTTGTCTAAATTAGGATCTCCTGTGATCCCAGATTTGGGGCAGTGCTGCAAAACCACCTCGAATTAAGAATACTCCACTTACTCAGATAACATCCCCTGAAATCCCTAAAGGATATTGGCACATTTTTGACCAAATGGCGAACCAAGTACCTTAAGGTTAGACCTTGACATTGGAATACCCCATAGTCGACCCAGTAGCCAATGCCTCACTGAAAATTATTCCCTTGTAAAACATCCCAACCTTTCATGGGATGAACACAGAGGATCCAGGCACTTTCTTATTTGATTTTGACATCCTGTGTAGAGGATATGATTATACCACCGACCCTAAAAAACTGAAGTTGTTCCCTTTTATCCTAAAAGGAGCAAATTTGAGGTGGTTCATGGGTTTAGGTTGGCACACTATTAACTCTTGGGATGACATGAAAAATTCTTTTCTCACAAAATATCAAGACTATTGTAGGACTAGGGAACTAAAAGATGAAATATTTAATTTGTCTGCAAATGATAATGAAACTCTAGAGGAATATGTTGGATGGTTTCACTACAATTTACAGAGATCCCCTCACTCCACATTACCAAAAGAAGTTCTAAAAGCCATCTTAATTAAGGGAATGAAAGATGAATGGATAGAAAATTTAAATTTGATGGGGAAGGGAGACATTTCTCAAGAGGATTATGATGAAATTGCTCGCCTGTGTATCAAGTGTTTATGAGGTAGGACACACACTGGGTCAGGGAGCTGAGATCATATGACTAGTGGAAGTAAACCACATAGTGGAGGCACAAAAAGAATTGAAATCAGTAACCTCCTAGAGGACTTCAAGACAGACATCCTAGGCATCCTTACAACACAGTTGGATGTCCTACAGGCCAAACAGAAATAAGCCTTAGCATAACAAAACTTGGCCATTTTTTTCCCATGCTACTGGAAGAAGCACAGTCAAAGGGAGTGTCCATTGGACATGGTCTAGACATGTGCTATCTGCACCAAGGACCATGCCATTGAGCAGTGCCCATCACTTCTAGGGCTGAAAGTAGTTTTTAAAGAAGTAGAAGAAGAGACAGAACTAGTATACTTAATGAACCAGTGTCGACAGTGGCAAGGCCGGCCCACAGGTATGCCACAAGACCCATATCAATTCTTTCCTTCACCATTTAATCAACAATGGAATTCTGGAATGACGTGGCAAGGTCAATCACCTTTCTCGAATTGGAAGTCCTAACCATTTTCTATGTTAGCTTGGCTAACTCAATCCTTTCTAGGTAATGGTTGGCTGAATTCTCTTTTTACTCATTTTTGGTAAAGTAATACATACCCATCCTAATGGGCTACCTCTTCTTCACAAAATTCGAACTGGTCTCCAAATTGGAAGTGACCTCTAGGGATAACTAATATTCCTATGGGGACAGGTCCTCAACCTCAACCTACATTATCAACCCCATATCCATTACAATGAAATCCTCAACCCCTTTTGCGTCCTCAACTACCATCTCAACCAAATCCAAACCCCAATAACAGACTCGTTTGGCTGCCTATGAGACCAAACAAAAAGAATGCAATGGACTTAGACTACGATCGGGACACATTATCACTCTTGAGGAAGATAATGACCAGCCACCAATAGAGTTAGAAACCCCACTTGTACATACACCATCGACTGTGACTAACGCAGAAATAAAACAAGGAGAAGACATAGCTGAGCATAAAGATCCTAAAAAAATCATAGCTACTTCTCCCCCATTCCCTGGAAGACTAACAATACCTAAAACAATTATTTATCTTGACTTTGATCTCATAGGGGAACTGAAAAATATTTGCATTAAAATTCCTCTCCACTAGGCCATCCAAGATATTCCTATTTATGCTAAAACAATTAAAGAACTATGTGTGAATAAGCCTGTGAGGAAAGTAAAATCTCCACCCACTATTCATGTTGTAGGGACCTTGTCTGATTTACTCTTGGCTTGGGAAACACTCATAAAATATGAAAATCCTGGGAATCCCATAGTTCCAGTCCAAATATATGGTTGCTCCTTTCCAAACACACTAGTTGACTTGGGTGCAGCCATTAACATCTTAACTGTGGAAACTTGTATGACACTTGGTATCACAAGTTTGGAACCAACCATCACCCTGCTAGAACTTGTTGATAGTTCAGTGGTAAGACCAAAGTGAAATTCATAGGACATTATGGTTTTTTTTTTTATTCCTGGGAGTACACAGTGGATTTTCTTGTCATAAACCCAAAAATTCGATTAGATGGGCACCCTTTAATTTTGGGCCAACCTTGGCTGGCAACAGTTGATGCTTACGTAGGTTGTCATGAGGGCAGCATGAACATTGCTAAGGGGAACACTGTAAAAAATCCGGTTCTATACTCTCTTGCCAAACCAAGTCCACCCATTGCGAAAATGCATAAACACCATCCACATGCCTGGAAGAAAGTATTCGTTCACCACTTACATTAGCAGAGGCACTTAAGTTCAAGAATAAGACTGAAGATGATGTGATCAATAACTTTATTAATCAGCTGGCCACTGTGAATAATGTCAAATGTCAAATGTTAAAAGAAATTCTTGACAATGAAGGCTTGGAAGACCCTTTGAAAGACACTGATGATCAGCATATCCAGACAACTTCCGTTCATGACAACAAGCTTGTTGAAATTGAACCAGGTAAGATTTTGAACATTAATGATAGTCTGGATAGTGACCAACAACAAAGTTCATTCAATCTCGACAAAAATATAAAGGGGATTTTGCTTAGGACTATCCAAACATGAAGGGCATAGACCCACAATTATGTACGCATCATATCTATACCATAAAGGATGCTTGTCCTATCCAGCAACCTCAGCAGAGGTTGAATCTACATCTTAAATATATTGTAAAAGACAAGCTATAGAAATTGCTGGATGTGAATTTTATTTATCCCATTTTGGATAGAAACTGGGTCTATCCACTGGTAATTGTTCCAATAAAAAGGGGAAGTGGCATATCTATGTGGATAATTAGGAATTGAATAAAGACACGTAGAACGATCACTTCCCTCTTCCATTTATTGATCAAGTCCTTGGTACATTGGCAGGAAAATAGTTATTTTCCTTTCTAGATGGCTTCAGCGGCTACATTCAGATCCAAATCACCCCTGAAGACCAAGACAAAACCACATTTAATTCCCGTGGGGTAAATTCACTTATAGAGTGTTATCATTTGGCTTATGTAATGCTGTAGCTACATTTTGGAGGGCCACACTTAGTATTTTTGCTAATCTGATAAATGAAGGACTTGAAGTCTATATCGATGACTTTACCCTATATGGGGACAACTTTGATCAAGTGGTACAAACATTAGAGAAGGTTTTGGAATGATGCATCACCACTTGGCTATGTTTAAGTAATGTCAAGTGTCACATGATGATGACTGAAGGCATAATCCTAGGACACTAGATTTCTGCAGTTGGGATATAGGTAGATCCAAAAATATTAGGTAATTCTCCTACTACCTGCACCATGTACTCAGACGAAGGTGTGCAACTTCCTTGGATATGTAGGTTATTATCGTAGGTTTATAAAAAAAATTCACAAATTGATGTGCCTTTGTATCCTTTAATAGGAAATGTTGACTTTAAATGGTCTAATAAATGTGACACAACTTTTACATATTTGAAGAAATTAGTTTCGATGACACCAGTATTGCGTGGACCAAACTGGGAGTTACCCTTTCACATCTCTATAGACATGTCATATGCAGCAATAGACACTGTCCTCATCCAAGAGGAGGAAAAAAAACCTTATGCTATTTATTATATCAATAAAATCTTACTGCTAATGAACTTAATTATACAATAAAAGAAAAATAATTTTTAGCTATCATTTATTCCATAAACAAATTTAGACATTATATAACTAGCTATCAAGTTTTTCTGTATACTGATCATTCCACCATTATATACTTACCTAAAAAAACCATTACAAATGGTCGAGTGACTCACTGGTTGTTAGTTTTGTAGGAGTTTGATATCACCATTAAATATCGTCTAGGGAAGGAAAACCTAGTCGCGTATTTTCTATCTCTGGCTCCAAAGATAAATGATATGTTTGCAGTACATGACCAATTTCCAGATGAACATTTTTTTACTGTAGTAGTTAAAATGCCATGGTATGTAGATCTAGCAAACTATCTAGTAGTAGGAAAGCTGCCCAGACAATTGACAAAAAGGGAAAGGAAACAAATTGTCCAACACAGCACCCGATTTTCTTGGAATGGTGGATACCTTTTTCATATAGGGTCTCATATGTGCATACGCAAATGCATTCATGAAGATGAAATACATGACATCCTCAAGGCTTTCCATGATGAGCCCTGCAAAGGACACTTCGTAAATCATAAAAATGGACATAAGGTACTACAAATGGGCTATTATCGGCCCATTATTTTTAAAGATGCTAAGAAATATGTCTAGGCTTGTGACAGATGCCAAAGGATGGGTCATCCTAGTCAATCTGATGAAATTCCACTGCAGCCCCAATTGGAAATAGAAGCTTTCGAATGATGGGCATTGGATTTTGTTGGCCCATTTCATCCACCATCAAACCAAAAGGCCTACATACTTGTTGCTATAGACTATGTAACAAAGTGGGTAGAAACAATAGATTTTCCAAGAGCCACAGAAGGAGCTATAATTAATTTCCTTTTTGGGTTATTTGTTCAGTATGGTTTACCTAGGGAAGTGATAACAGATGGAGGGGGGGAATTTGTAGGACATAAGATTACAACCACTCTACGGAACCACCTCATCACACATAGAGTCACTTTCCCATATCACCCACAAGCGAACGAGCAGGTTGAAAACACCAATAAGGTCATCGAAGCAATTCTGACCAAGACAGTTTCGACACATCAATGGAACTGGGCTACTAGACTGCTAAACGCCTTGTTGGCGTATCGCACAACTTAGCGAAATACTATTGGATATTCTCTATACCAACTTGTATTTGGCAAAGAACCTATCTTTCATATTGAATTTGAAATAAAGACTCTGAGAACAACCCAGGAAGTGGGATTGGAACTGACGGAAACCCAAACTGAATGACTTCAACAAATAAATGAATTAGATGAGGCTTGAATAATTTATCTACAACGCACCACAATTATTTAGTAGCAAAGGGAAAAGTGGCATGATAGTCTTATTAAAAAGAAGACGTTTCAGAAAGGAGACTGGCCGCTCCTCTATGATTCCATATTCCAAGAATTTCTGGGCAAGTTATAGACAAGGTGGCTTAGCCCTTATGAAATTCAAGAGGTACACAGTAATGGCACTCTCACTCTGACTACCATTGATGAATCTAGCCATTATTTCTAGGTGAATGGACATCAGGTGCGTCTTTATCATAAACCACTCACCAAAGAGCCTTTTTGCCAACAGGTACATGATGATCCCACTATGAAACTTTTAGCTATAGGGGTGATGTCCCACAACTTTAATTTCATAGGAATTTATCTTTGTTCAGCTGCAAATAATGTATTGATGAATCTAGCCATTATTTCTAGGTGAATGGACATCAGGTGCATCTTTATCATAAACCACTCACCAAAGAGTCTTTTTTCCAACAGATACATGATGATCCCATTATGAAAATTTTAGCTACAGGGGTTATGTACTGATAACTTTAATTTCATAGGAATTTATCTTTCTTCAGCTGCAAATAATGTATATATTCTTTTTTTAGTTGGTTGCAATTTAGTTTAGTCATCACAATGTAAATACAAGGATTTCTCTTGTTTTTTGGGGAGTGTTTAATAATTTCTATTCAATCAATTGAACAATTGTTGTTCAAACAAATGAACAACTCCAATTTTTCCCTTTTGCATATTTTACTATTCAATCAATTGAATAGTTGCTGTTCAATCAATTGAACATCACTGATTTCATTTCACAAGTTTTTCTATTCAATCAATTAAACAACACCGATTTCTTTTCACGTGTTTTGTTGTTCAATCAATTGAACAACACCGATTTCTTTTCGTGTGTTTTGTTGTTCAATAAATTGAACATCACTAATTTCTTTTCGTGTGTTTTGTTGTTCAATCAATTGAAAAACATCGATTTCTTTTCGCGTTTTTTGTTGTTCAATCAATTGAAAAAAACCGATTTCTTTTCACGAGTTTTCTTGTTCAATCAATTGAACATCACCAATTTCTTTTCGCGAGTTTTTATGTTCAATCAATTGAACAACACAGATTTATTTTCGAGAGTTTTGTTGTTCAATCAATTGAACAACACTGATTTCTTTTTGTGTGTTTTGATGTTCAACTGATTGAACAACACCGATTTCTTTTTGTTGTTCCATCGCCATTCATTCTTTTATCAAATTATCATTTTTCTCTCCCATCGTTTTTAGTAAAACCATCAATTTGGATTTGGAATTTGTACCTGAGATAAAAGAAAAAAAATAATATTAATACCATTATGACTTTTAAAAACTTTGATGGTTATCCTTATTCTGAAACTGACCTGGTTCATCTCTATAATGACTGGTTGAATATCTTCTCTTTGGACATATCATAAAATGATTTACTATCTTAATACCATTGTGGTTTATCTTTTAGACTTTCAATTGAAAATTCCTTTTTCTATGATGATATAGGGATAAAAGAAAAACTTTCATTGGATTGTTTTTTACTTCTCACGCCATCCTTGACTCTTAAGGAGTAAATGAGCCTCCCTCCCTTTACAATAAAAATATGAAAATATGGAAATATGAAAATATGATAATACAACACACATATTCTTAAACAGGATAGGAGGTCTCATCACGGCCAGCCTACCATGATGATAAGGGTGTAACAAGTGACATTCTATTATGGCCACCACACTAGGGTAATGACTTTCTTGATAGTTAAAAATGTCGAAAGGACATGAGGTCTCATCATGATCCGCCTCATCACTTTATTATATCCTTGGGAATGGCACTATGATTATCTGGTTACCATGCCAACATAGTGGTCTCTTTATAGCAATGAAAAGGAAAGCCATCTAAATACTAAAATGAGGACTCTGGCTCATTTTGGGGCTAAAAAGTAACCTTCTCAAGGCTATGAATGCTTGCTGGAAGTAGTGCCTCTGCTTGTGGTATTGAAGTGCTATGTTACATTGCCAAATATTACTTATCCTATTACTTCCTATTGACTCATTTCTAAAGGTGAATTTACAATTTTAACAACATTTATAACTAAATTAACCAACATGTATGCTAAACTATATCTTTATATGCATCATATCATTATTTTCTGATCAATCAATACCAATAGTCAGTATCATTTATCGTCAGTGATGCGTTCATCACCTTTTCCACCTAAGGCAAATATATCTTCACATAATGATCTACTCTTTGTTTTATTTCTTTTACGGGAATTTCAAATCTTTTGACCTATGATGCTCTGACTGTTTTTGTCGTATTTATGCCGCTTTGATTGTTGTCTAGCTGTATTTATGAATTCCTTATGCCCTTTCCTATTTTCCCATGATTTGTGGTCATGGACACCCTTTTCTGATTGGAGGGGAGACGATCTACATTATGGATAGCATGTGTAATGCTTATTAAACTACTTTCTAATTGGAGGGGGGAAGGACTACATTATGAACGCGCATGCGTAATAATTATTAAACTATTTTCTAATTGGAGGGGGGAAGGTAAGCATTATGGATATCATGTGAATTAATTATTAATCTGTGCCAAAAACTGATGATGAGACAAACAACAAAATTTCCTTCGATATTAACTCTAAAACAATGTCACTTCTCTGTTAATAACTTTAACGTTTTGTATACATTTTACGGTGCTATTCCAAACTGTGAAATTGTGAGAAGAGCGCATGAAAAAGTGCACGTGAATCAACTACTAAGAAACAAAAACCATGGTAATAAAAGCCATCCACACTAAACTTATAGTACTTTGAGTATCAGAATAGGCTTGCGAAATTCTTGAGCACGCCAGCTGGCTTCAATGCCTGACCAAATTATAGGGATTCCATGAGGAAATAACACTTGAATTTTTGCAAAATGTACAGATTGGACACATGACAGTGAAGGGAAAAAACATAATAGTTTCTGAAGTGGTTATAATTGAAGTCTCTAAACTTCCAGTAAAAGACACCAGATGGACTGATAAGGATGTTCCTCTGCAGGACACAGTTGTAGTATTCCAAGAACCAAATGAAAAATTGGTACACATAGGCAAAGGGATTCACCCCACAACTTTAAAGTAAGCATGGCAACAATTGGCACCCATTGTTCATAGGTATATCACTTGTGATAGATGTCAAGATGTTGTAAAACCTCGACAACTCAAACTGATATCTATTTTGAAGCAGAAAATTACAGTTAATTTTCCATTTTATTTAAATTCTTTATTGCATGACATTTCTAGTCAAGTTAGGAAGGCTAAGGACCCACATTCGGTCATCAACCATCATGGTTTGATTAAGTTAATCATCATTCATGGACTGGCCCAGTAGTAATTAACCTGTGATAACCTTGTAAATCCTGCCTTAACCCCACTAGAAGTAAACCCAGAGACTGAATAGTAGGGGGTAAGAATAACATGTCTGAAAAGGAGAATAAAAAGAAGGAATCCTTCTTTGGCCTCAGACCTAGCAAACCATAAATGCTTTGTGAGAAAAAAATCACAAAAACACACCCCAATCCCAACCAAAGAAGTAGGGATGTCTCACATGCCCTCTCCAAGTCTGCAAGATGATTGTTTGCAGGAATATGAGGAAGAAGTGGCTCGAGTATTGGACAGTATGGTGACATACTGTGAAGAAAGGGAGCCATCTGGAAACCCAAAAGGGAAAAATCATGCCCTTAACTAGTCTGCCTCTGTCATCGGTTGTGGCCATAATAAAACTTTTCCATTTCCTGATAATTTGGAGGGTCAGAGGGAATAAATTTCCTCTTTGAATGAGCCCCTTGAGAAATAGTCCCATGTAGAGGAAACCCTCAAGGATGAAAATAAACCAGAGGTTAGTGTTCCATTGGAATCCCTAGTGAGGGAAAACCCTACAGAAGAAACCCTAGAGGATAAAAATCAACCAAGGGACACTGTCATAATGAAGTCCCCAGAGGACGAGGCCCATGCAAAAGAAGACCTTGAAAATGACAATCACTCAGGATATATCAATCCATTAGAGTCCCCTAAGAGAGAAGCCCATGTAAAAAGGGACCTGGAAGATGAGAATCCATCAGGAGACACTGTTCCACTGGAACCTCATTTTGATATTAGCACAGCTCCTCCTGAACCCAAAATAAACATAGCTGTGCCATCCTCGATCAAAATCCCGACGACAAAGAAAACATATAAGGCTAGATTGAGGAAGCTGATTAAGAAGTACAGGAAGAAGAATAAAACAATTAAGCAACTGAGAGAATGGTTAAAGGAAGCAGTTAAGGTTCAGAAACTAGAAGTGGAATTGGAAACTGTAGGGACCCAAATAGAACACTACTCTTTGGAGGATATTGAAACTCAGATTGAGAGTCCTTGTGTTTGTTTAAAAGGGACCCAAATAGAGCAACGTCTTAGAAGAGTATTGAGACTCAGACTGAAGGTCCTTATGTTTGCTTAGTGGAAACCCAAACGGACTTTCCCACCACAAATGTTGTTGTCCAAACCAATTCTAAGGACAATACCTAGGAAGACTACTATATGCCCCAAGGAACAACTGAAGTTTGTTCAAACTGATTTTGAAGGAAATGCCCAAGCAGATTGTTGTATGTCCCTAGATGTTGTTGAAGTTGTTGTTCAAACTGATCTAGTGATAACACAAGATGATGAAACTTAGATAGAGGAAACACCTCATTATGTTCCTCTAGTAAGGGAATCTTCTATCATAAAATAGTAAAATGAATTAGCCAAGACCCAGCAGGAGTTGGATTAACATAAGGAAGAAGTAGTGTTGTTACAGGTACACCAGGAACTGTGGAATAAATTCGAGGCACTTACTGTAACCAAAGACATGACTTTCGCCAATTTAAAAGATAAGTATAAGAATGTAGAGAAAGCACAAGCCAAGTTGCAGAAGGCCAAGGAGAAAATTGAAACTATTTGTTACCTTTACTCTGATGCTTTGTCTTGTCGAGCACTTGCCACCAATTATGCACTATTCTTATTAGAAAGATACCTCTTACTAAAAGTTGAAGCCATCAAGGCTGGTAAGTCAGTGAGATTCAAGACCACTCCAGACTTTGTCAAATGTTTTATGGAACAAAATGAACAAGTACAACACCTTTAATGTGAATTATACATGCATAATTGTTTCTTGGAGGATGAACTGGATAGTAATCATGGCCCCTTCATTGGGGATATTGAATTTCAAGCTTTTCTCTCTTTTGATACCAATCAGATTAAATGGGCTAAAGCCTATAACACTTTTCAAAAAAGGGAATATGGTATACATTTATGGGTCAGGGGAGAACCCACGAACCCCCTACATCATTCTTTCTAGAATAAATAGTTCAAGAAATGAACAAGAGTCATGGCTCAATTAGGACCACTCCATACAGACATCATTCAAGCAGGAAAGGAATACTTTCAGGAAATTAAGGTGGAAGCTTTGTCAGCAGCGAGACAAACATGGGAAGCTTCCACCAACAATGTTAGGAACAATGAGCCATTTGGGTATAGAAATTTCAAAGATGCCTCTACTCGCCTACACAGATATAGAAATATGGTCCTAAGCATGGGTCCTGACTGGATAGGGTGCTGCTACGATGTCTTATTATCTAGTACCCTCCTCACAGCTATTACAGTGATTATAATTTGCTAGATAACTATGTAAACCAAGCTTTTGCAATATTTAAATAGAAAAATGGTTTCAGGCTATATAAGGAAGAAGTTTATCCTACTTATTCTTTGACACAACTGCACCTCAATCATCTTATTTCATGAGGACATGCTAAAAGGTAAGAAGGGGAGTATGTTGGGTCATGGAAAAGGTATGTTTTATCCTCATATTAGCTTAATTAATCATTTGCCTTTATGTGTTTATCTTTATTTTAGGAATAAATATAGAAGAAACAATTGTAGAAGATGGATAAAATTGATCATTAACAAATTGGATAAAGTTGGGCGTGAAAAAATAACTTTCACTATATTTATATGCATGAATATGAATTGAACGATTACTGTTCAAATGATAGATCAACAACGACAATGAAAGGAAAAGGACAATGTCTCGATTACAAAAGACAAAGGAAGACTAGGAGAACCAACTCTATTCTGTGATGAAATCAGATTGTTGGTTGCAAAATCCTCAAGATGTCTTGATCCTAAGGATTTTCTTTTATCCATTTGTATTTCCTAGGTTATATAAAGCCACCAAGTGAAATGAAAATCTAGTTAGAAATTTCAAGATTGTAACTATTCATTTTTGACAAAAAGTACTTTCATTATTGTGACATTGTAACTCTATTATCAAGTTTAATGAAGAAGATTGTGTTTTACCTATAATCGCATTTTGAGTGTCTTTCAGCAGTGACTCTGGAGACTTTGGGCTTGATCAATAGGAGATTTACTGCTTCAATTGTGTCATATTTATTTCTTCTTATTGTTACAATTGTTTATTACTATTAGATTATGAAATTAGAATTATTCTAATTGTTGTGAGTATTGATTATTACGATTTGATTTTTCCATTCAAACTAGATTCTAGATCTTGCTATGTTTTACATATGTATGTTAATCTTTACCAAATTGATTAGGTTAGTTTAATTATTTGATTGTTGTTCATCCTGAAGTAGTGTTACTAGAGATCTGAAGCTTATAGTTGATTTCTTTATGTGAGATGTTTGAATAGTTATTTATTGTTCACTTGTTGTAGCTTTCCTTCATGTTAAACGAATTATTGTCTATACTAGTTATATTTTCTAAGAGCGATTGCTTTTACTTGCATTCTAATTCAGTTCTCTGCATAATAGATTAAAGTAGATTTACAAATTATTTAAAGATTTCTTTCAGAATTGTTTTGGATTGAACTTCGAGAATTAGATATTAATCATTGTAATGATTCTCAATAATTTCATTATGAATTAGCCTCTGAATTCACTTGCATAGACAATATTGAACATTGTTGAAACAAACAGACTTGCCCTGGTTTCATAAATAATGTAGGTATTAAGGTTGCTTTTAATAGTCATCTTAATGCACCAACAACTGCATCCTAGATGGGACTCCTACACCAAATTGTGTGAGGTATAATTGGGACCTCATATCGGGGAGATCCACTTGAATGTTGGCAGGTCTAGTATTGTCTACATTTCTGGCACTAGAAGGAGGGCATCAACTTTTTAAAAGCTGATAGCCCCGCACACCCAGATCATTTTTCCTCTGGTCAAGGTAGAAAAATTCCCAACACATCTCCAACTCATATTCCTAAAGCAGAAGGATCTTCTCATCCTAGGCTAGAGGTGCCTTATGAAATTACTTACAAACAAATTCAGGCAATTCGACCCATATCCTGTTGGTACACGAAATCTATTGATTTAATCCCTAGAGTTGAAAATATTCCTCATTTTCCATATAAGAAAGAAAGAAATCATACGAGGGTATTGGTTTCTACAATGGAATATCTGGTTTTTTCCACTGTCAAAGAGTTAGCTGAATCCACTGATGATATAGACCATCAAGATCAACTTCCGCCTCTCAACGAAGGGTACAAGGATAACATTGTGCTTTCAGATGGTATTTTCCATGGGATAGATGGTCAAGGAGAAGATTAGTCAGATTTTGAAGGGGAGGAGGAGCACAGAGATGAGAACATGGCTAACTAAGATCTGGACTAGATGACTCAAGGTGCACTCACTCTTCCAGGAATTTTACATAAGTTGCCAAAACACCCATAAAGTTGTTGATGAAATATGACCCTGACAAGTTAACCAACGTGGAAGACCACTTGGATAGATTTATCTACACGTGTAGATGCTCGAGGTACATTATGAAGATGTTCCATGTAGACTCTTTCCTTGTACCTTAGATGGTACAGAAACTGCATGGTATCATAGTCTTCCTCTAAACTCAATTCAAAATTGGAGGAGGTTTAAAAAGTTATTTCTTGAGAAGTTTGTCAACGATAAAACCTTAACCATGTTATTAAAGGAGTTAGGGAATTTGAAAATTGGGGAGAAGGATAGAGTCAAGGAATTCAATCAGAGATTAAATTATATTTAAAAAAAATTCCCCTGAATATGAAGCCTCATGACTCAATATGATTACTCCACTTTTTCCTATCTAACAAGCATTTCACAATTTGTAAAGAGAGTTGTGAAAGAAACTTTGGCATAGAATTTTGAAAAAGACATCATAGTTGAAAAGGAATTGCATTCTATTGGAGTCATTGTTGATGATGAATTATCTAAGGACTCCAAGGAGACTGGTAAAAGGTCTCAAGTCACTTCGAACAAGGCTAAGGAGAACGAGCTACTAATATTGAAAGCTTGAACAAGACCATCAAGTATCTGTACAAATGAGTTGGCATAGTTACAACAAAGGAAAAGTGAGACCACTTTCAAAAACAAGCCTCCCAATTTCAACTTCGTGAGAAAGAATAACAATAACAACAATAATAAACTAGGTAAGTCTACATAGAATTCCAATGTTGTACTAAATATTGTAAGCATGGGCATGGACCAATATTATTCTTTCGATAAAGAATATCATTTAGAAAATACATGCACACAATGGAACCACAACATAAATGCTCTGGTTGAAAACATGATTGATACTATACTTTTAGATGAGTATACTAAGAAAACAAAAGAAAAGAAAGAACATACTGCAACTAAAGAGATTGTGGGAATTGGACATGTAGTGAACGCTTTTAGTTGTTATTTTCTTCTAAAAAGAAAAATGTTGAAAAAAAACCATCAAATGAGGCCCCAACTCCAAGGGTCAATACAATTTCAAAATTCAAGGGCCTATTTCTAAAGAAGAGGTGATGAGGAAAAAACTAAAAGAAAAACTATTAAGAATAATCACACTACCCATCAACCCTGCCCAGAACACTCAGAGAAAGTATGGAAATTTTGTTACAAAGAAGAACACTTTTTCCAATGGAAAAAGAAAATCTACCATGCTGGAAGTGTCAAATAAATTCACTCCTATAGACACTTAACAAATGCTTGTTGCATATGAAATAATCGATTACAACAATGGAAGATATGAAGAAATCTCGTGCAAATATTTCAATCTTCGAGCTTACAAGGATAGTAGGCCAATGAAAACTGCTTCTCTAGGCCCTTCCACAACCGTCATTAGGTGAAAATTATTCTTCCTCTCATAAGGTGTCTAGTAAGTCTTATAGTCCTCTAGAACTAATTGTTAATGCTGTAACATTAGAAGCTAATACTCTCTTCCCTCCTTTTTTATTGAATTTTTAAATTTTCAATTACAATGTCCACAATTGTTTAGTCGATTCTAGTGCATGTGTGAGCAAAATGTCATTATCTGCCACCAAGAAAATAAATGCTAAGTGGAATAAAACCAATGCGCATATCGTTCATCTGGACGGGTCTCTTGTTTGATCAATTTTTGAATTCAAGAATGTTGTTATTCGATTATCATATGATCACTTAGTTCACCGGTGTATAAATATAGTGATTGTGAACATCCCTGAAGCCTATAGTGTATTACTTAGTAGATAATGGTCTAGAAAAGTATAGGGGTGTTTTTCTACCGATTGGTCACATTTATGGCTTCCATATAAGGGTAGGAATAAACAAATATAGATGGAATGAGAGCCTTACATGAAACATACTATCACACCCTTTGAGGGGCATAATTAGCTTGTTACTTTTAGCAAACTTAATTTTTGGGAATTTATTTTTTGAAGCTAACCTTGGGTGCTATCTCGCACAGCCTTCCCCAATCCCACCCGATACACAGCTAGAAATCCGTCCTAATACAGATGGTAGAAATGATTTATGTACAATAGATATTAATAGTACTCGTGTAGGACATAGCACTGGTATTTATGATTCTTCGGTTTCTTACTTTTATGGTTCAAAGGCACAGGAGGGATATGGAGTTGGTTGTGTTTTAGTAGGTCTGCAACAGAGAAAACAACTAATCTCTTTCCGATTGGAATTCTAGTTCACAAACAACACTACTGAATATGAAGCACTCATCTTGGGCCTTAAAAAATCCATTGAACTCAAATTTGGAGTTCTTAAAGAAATATGTGACTCTTACATCATCATTCAATAGGTACAAAATACTATACACTGTGTGTCACCTAATCTCAAAAGTTATTAGCAAGAGGTATGGCATTTTATTTCGCAATTCCAAGCTTTCAATATTGTTTATGTTCCTAGAATATGTAATGATATTGTGGATACATAAGAAAATGTTGATGCTAGGTTTTCATCGCTTAGGGATGATTTTTCTAGTCAAATTATTTATAAGCCATTCATCCTTGATAATATCACTAAATTTTGTGTTTTCAATGATGCCCAACAAATACTACATTTCATGGGGAACACTGATGTGTTCAAGGATGCAACCATTGACAAAGACGAGCACGACAAAGCGTTGCAAGATGCGGCTCAAGCAAGAAAAGATAAACCCATGCTGAAAGGTGTGGTATCATTAGAAACATTGTATGACTTGCAAAACCACTTTAGGGGACCAGTGAACATGATGACTCATAGTTCCACTCTGTCACATGAACAAATTAACCTTGGCACAAATAAATATTCGAAGTTTTTCAATCTCAGTACATGCTACACACCTCAAGAGAGGTAAGCCTTTATATTCCTTTTTCAAGTAGTATCGAGATGTTTTTACGTGGATATACGATGATCTCAAAACTTATGACATGAG
Source organism: Pinus taeda (assembly GCA_000404065.3). NCBI lineage: Eukaryota > Viridiplantae > Streptophyta > Pinopsida > Pinales > Pinaceae > Pinus > Pinus taeda. Next base: position 46,656 of record APFE031292387.1, read on the forward strand.
AATAATCCAACACATTATTCCAATTAAAGAAGGGGCCAAGCCTTTCCAACAAAATTTGTTGAAAGTTCATCTAAAGCTTGAGCCTCTCATTTAGCGAGATTCAAGGAAGTTGTTGGATGCTAAGATCATTTATGAAGTGTGATATTCAACATGGGTCTCAAATTTGGTCCCAGTAAGGAAAGAGTCTAGGGAAATACACACGTGCATGGATTTTCATAATATTAATCATGCCTCAGACAAAGAAAACTATCCAGTGTCATTAATGGAATAGATTTTACAAACAATATCAGGGTAATAAATGTTTTCTCTGCTTGACAGATTTTTAGGCTACAACCAAGTTCTAGTGTCAAAACCTAAGATGCTAAAAACAACATTTCGAATGAAGTGGGGCACATTCACGAATGCCATTTAGGCTTGTTAATGTTGGTGCAACCTTAAAACATGCAATGGAAATCACATTTCTTGGTTTGATTGATTAGAGCATCGTGGTGTATCGTAATGATGTCACGATGTTTTCGAAGAAGTGATCTGACCACTTGTACCATTTGAAGTATACTTTTTAGAGATGTCAAATATATGGGATATATCTTAATTCCAAGAAGATAATTTTCATAGTGTCTGAGGGGACTCTCTTGGGCCAGATAATTACAAAAAATGTGATTAAGGTGGACCCTGAAAGGGTCAATTCTATTACAGAGATTCGCTTCCCAATGAATAAGAAATCTATACAATCCTTCCTTGGGAAGATAATTTTTCTTAGTAAATTCATCTCCGACTATGCCTAAATAGTAAAACCAATGTAGGAGATGGTTAATAAGGACGTAGTATACAAGTGGGATAAGAGGGAAAAAGATGCATTTTCCTGTATAAGGCAAGCAATCGAAGGAGCACTAGCTCTATACAACTCAAACTTCAAACAATATTTTCTTCCCTACACCTTCACTTTTGATACTTCTCTTTCCACCATGCTCACGCAAAAGGATGACTACAATAATGCATGACCTATATCCTTTATGATTGTTAGCTAGTAAGGAATTGAGCTTAACTATCCTTCCATTTATAAACATGCTTATGCAGACTATAAGGTGGTGAAACAATTTCAACCCTATCTTTTGAAGAATCATTGTATCATCTTTGTCCCAAACCCAATAGTGAGATAATTTTTTTTTCAATAAGAGTTGGGTGAAAGAAGAGAAAATTGGATGACTGGTCCACAGGAATATGATCTTGAATTCAATCCAGTTCACACTATCAAGGGCCATGGTCTATGCCATCTAGCAGTAGAAGTAGTAAATACACCAGAAGATGATCCATCTAAATGGGAGCAAGAGATCAATATGTACAATTTTGAGTGAGCTACTCCCACTAACTATCCAACCTCTTGGTATGCAAACGTGCAACAATATCTTGAGCACAATAATCCCCCCTCTCATTTATCTACACAACATAAGAGGGAATATAGATTGAAGGATTTACCTAACCAATTAGTACATGGAGTACTATTCCAAAACCACCATAAGGGAGTCCTACTTAGGTGCTTGGAAGCACTAGATTCAGAGAAGGTGTTGCATGACCTCCATGATGGACCAGTTAGAGGGCACTTCATGGGTGACATTATGATGCAAAAAGTCGTGCGGGCCATTTTTTACTAGCCCACACTTTTCAAAGACGTTCACGCTTATGCCTGAAAGTGCATGGTCTATTAGAAGTGTGACAACTAAGAAACAAAGTCAGCAACCCCATTACAACCGATCGTTGTGAAATAACCATTTCAACAATGGGGCTTAGATTTTTATCAATGAAATCTTTCCAAACTCATTAAAGAAACATTTCCATATTCTTACTTCCATAGAGTACTATATGTAGTGGGAAGAAGTTGTTCCACTCAAGAAAGTGAATGATCACAAACATACTACCATTACCAGGTTTGGTGTTCTAAAGTCACCTATTTTTTACAATGCAATGTATTTTTCATCATTAAAATTATATGATTTTACATTGGGAAATGGCATCATATTGAAATATTCATCTAATTATTACCCATAGGGAAATGGTCTTGCCAAGTCAGCCAACAAGAACCTCATTTGTATTATCAAAAGGATTGTTTTTTGTAAACAAATGAACTAGCACTTTGCTTCGGGGAACGCCCTATGGGCTGACCGTGTCATGCATAAACCTTAAATGAATAGGTCTCCTTATTTCTTGGTTTACAAAAAATAATATATCCTACCTCTGAAAAACTACCTACTTTCCCTTCAAATCCTGTAAGAATCTTAGGGTAATCCATGCCTATTGGTTCAGAGTAGGGTAAACACCCTCCTCAAACTACAGGAAGAAATAAATAAAACTATTTTTTTTTTTTCACTCCATTAGATTAATATCAAGAGATTGTTTGAAAATAAGTCTGCAGGGAAAAATGAATTTAGTGTGGGTGACCTAGTCTTGAAGTGGGATAAATCCCCACAAAGACAAAGGTAAATATACTAAGTTCTAATCCCTGTAAATCAGACCATAGATTGTGCACGAAAATCTTGGCCATCACACATATTTTCTCTAATATTTAGATGAGAAGACTGAATCTCTTCTTGTTAATAGCCAAGATTTAAAATAATAATTTCAATGATGGTTTAGGGTTGTGCCTTACATTATGTACATAATATGTTCTTTCGTCATTTCTTTTTTTCAGTATTGTGTTTATGTTTCTTTTTGTTTATATAAATAACTATCGTGTGTAAACATGTTTTCTAGCTTCATTGCATGTGGCTGAATTGAAAAGAGTATTGTGAAATCACAATATTTAGCTAACCTATGGTCCTTCTTCTTCTTCTTGGTTACACCTTTTGGTCATGATGTTTTGATGGAAAATACAATCCTCATGTAAGGAGATCTTTGTGTCGATCCATGATATATGTGTCTATCATAGAAAGCTTGTGCTTTCTATCAGTTATTTATATTTGGTATTTTCCAAACTAATCCAATCAATCGATAAGGACAAGCGGAAAATATTAATGATAAAATCAATATCATAGGTTTTATATACATACTTCTTTGAAGGTACAATCTCCTATTCTCTGAGTAAGTCAGGATCCGTCTTCTGCCCATGAAATAAAGAAGTGATGATGCAAAGTTATTTAACACAAATAAATAAAGGGTGAAAGTAGAGAAATGCTTATTATGAAAGGAGGTGAAGAAAGAAACTCCATTGGGGTACTTTCTAGGCTTGCTGGCAGCAGGGCAACACCAAAGATGAAAAACTATACTCTGAGAATTTATAGATCACAAATCTCATTGCACTTCTCTTTCTTCGAAACATTGCGGTATGGTTGACTCTATGTTTGTGCTTGACTGAGAAAGAAAAAAGGAGTATATTTTTGTGAATGATAAGTGGGGAAACCAAATTGATCGGAATGATGAATCAACACTCCTTGAAGGTCTAAACCCCACACAAAATAATTAACTAGGGAAGAGAAGCTAGAATTCTACCAGTGCATTGCCAAGTGTTTCCACTGCTACAACATACTCCAAAATTTAGGCCTACATTCAAATTTTGGAGCCTACTTTTACTTTTCATGTTCTTTTCATAAGTGTTAAGATTTATTGCATGTTTACTCTCCAAGTGTTCATGTCCCATTTTGAAGAAAATAAAAGTTTCTTCTTCTAGCATGTTGAGTGGCAGACATTGCACAAAAGATAGTTTTGGTTTGTTTAAGGGGGGAACCTTTGTTTAAATGAGTTTATCTTATCATGTAAGATTATATTACTCTCATTTCCAAATTTTCAAGAATTGTCGTAAAAGTATCATCACCATTGTCACAAAGGGTATCCGTAGTGACACACTTGGAGTGAGATGTTGCAATGTTGTCGCATTGAGGAAAGCATGCTTTTTGATGTTTTTTGAGTGTTCCATGTTGTCTCGTTAAGTGATATAAGTGTATGATTATGTTCAAGTATTACTTTTCTTTAACTTCATCTCATTGATCCAACACTTAGTGAAAACTAGGAAAACACTGTGACTAAATGACTCAGCCTCATTTAGCCCTTCTAGATTGTGCACTATGTAGTATTAGTCCTCAAGAAGTAACCTTTCCTCTTGGAACTGTGTAATGCATAGTCTATGCCTTCCAGAGCCATGCAATGCACAATCTCAGTGCTCAAGCCCAACCCTTTGGCCCCAGAAATGTGCAATCTTTGTCTCCAACCCAACCTGAATTCTGCATTACGCAGTCTCAATCTTCACGCTCTAGCCTTAAGGACTTGAATTGTTCAACTAAGCAATCACCTGGACTCTTATCCTTCCAGTACCGTGTAGTGGGAAATCTCAGTGTTCAAGCCCTTAGTTTTGCCCCTTGAATCCCTCAACTATGCAATTATCAAACCTAGTACAACCTTAACTGTGCATTGCACAATCTCAAAGCTCAATCTTGACCCTTGATTGCCTTGTTGTCTGTGGAGTTGAATTATCTTCTTGAGTATTCATATGTTTTTTGCTTCAATCGTATTTGGATCATTTGGATCCAAATCCCTAAGAGGGGGGTGTGGGAGGGCTTCCCCCTCATTATTTCCACTTGGGGGGCCTAGGGGGGGTCGACTACATCTTTTCATCCACCCCATGGTGGGGGTTCAGGGGCAGTGCCCATGAAGCTAAAAATAGATGAAACTTTTCCTTTTAAAATATTCAAATTTCATAGTCAATCTAGTTTTTTCATTAAGCGGATGATCTAACAATGGAAGTTATGTTTAATTTAGGGTTTTTTTCCCTAGAAGGAAACCCGTCAGTTTATATGACGGAATTGTATTGCATATTTGTATTATGATTTTGAGTGAGAGAGAGAGGAGGTTGTGTGAGAGGGAAGAGGAAATTACAACAGATTTGTTGTAGGTTGTATTTGTTCATTTTGATGGATAATATAAAGGGAACAACTAGTTGTTTCTCCATGGACATAGCCCAAATTAGATGAACCATATATATCTATGTCTCTCTTGTTTTATGAATTTTTGTATTTGTGTTTCCTGAATATTTTATATATTTCATTGCTCCATTGATTAATTTATAGCAGTTTGTATCATAGCTAAAGGTTTATTTGGCTGATTAAATAATAGGAGAGAAGGGTTCTTGGTTGGAATGGGAGTAATGGCAGAAGATGGTAGGTTTAGGGTTGACAAATTTAACAGCCAAAGCTACCAGTTGGGGAAGATGCATATGGAAGGTTATCTATATCAGAAATATTTGTACCTAACATTGAGTGGAAAATCGAAAAAGCCGATGAGTATGATGGATGAAGAATGAGACATTCTTGATAGAAAGGCACTAGGAAAAATACGACCGTGTCTAGCAACATTAGTGACATTCAACATTTAAAAGGAAATGAAAACATAAGGTTTAATGATGGAATTGGAAAAGCAATATGAAAAACACTCGGCCTCAAATAAGGTATTTCTTATGAAGCATCTATTTAATATGAAGATGTCAAAAGGTGGATCTATTGTTGATCATTTAAATGAATTTAACACGGTTATTAGTTAGTTAAGTTTAGAGGTAAATTTTGATGATGAAGTTAGGGCTCTATTATTTTTGTGCTCATTTCCAGGAAGTTGGAATGTCCTGGTTATGGCTATTAATAACTTTGTCTCTGAATCTAGTGCTTCAAAGTTTGATGATGTTGTTGGTGGAATCCTTAGCAAATAAATGCTTTGACTGCAGAGACTAGGGGAAGAAAAAGGAAATAGGAAGGAGCCTAAGAAATCATAGTAAGTCAAGAAAAGGTAGATCCAAATACTGATAAGGGATAGTGTGTTGGAAATGTGGAAAGAAATGGCCCCTGAAGAACTATTGTAAATCTCGGAAGGGAGGAGAAGGAGAATGACAATAAGAGAACAATCCTGAAGTGAATGTGACAAGTGATGCATTGCAATACGCTTTGATTCTTTTATTAAAGAACGTTATTGATGCCTAGGTGGTAGATTCAATGGCCTCATTCCATGCCACACCTGATAGGAAACATTTTCATGACTATGTTCAAGGAGATTTTGGATAGGTTCATCTGGGTGATGATAAACTCTATAAAATTGTTAGAATGGGTAAGGTTTTTATAAAGAAACAAAATGGAAACCAATGGATATTGAAGGAGGTAATGCATGTTCCAGATCTGAAGAAAAATCTAATTTCAACAGGGCGATTGGGAGGTGAAGGTTGTGTAACTACTTTTACAGAAAATGCCTAGAAGGTCACTAAAGGAGCCCTGGTAATAGAAAAAGGAGAAAAGTTTGGTACATTATATTTATGTAATAGTATTTCTAATTCTATTAATGCTTTAACCTCCACGGGAACAGATACAACACTCTGGCATCACAAGCTTGGGCACATGAGTGAGAAGGGGATGAAAATTATTCACTCAAGCAATTTGTTTCCAGGTTTAAAGCATGTTGATTTGGATTTCTATGAAAAATTTGTTTATGGAAACCATAAGAGAGTCAGATTTATCGGAGTTGGGAAGGAAAGGAAGAGAGAAAAATTATAACTTGTGCATACAAATGTATGGCGCCCTACTCAGGTATCATCTCTTGGTGGCTCTTGCTATTATGTTACTTTTATTGATGATGCAACTAGGAAAACCTATATTTATCTTTTGTCTTTGAGGTTTTTGCGAGTTTCATGATTATGTAGCATATCTTCTAGATATAATGCATTAGGTTTGTTTATAATCGACATTTCGAATGACCAATGGTGGTTCATATTTCGTTATTCAAAATAAATCTGATGTATTTGATACTTTCAAGAAATAGAAAGATTTGGTTGAGAATGATATAGGAAATAAGTTGAAGTATCTTAGTTTATACAATGGAGGAAAATAATGTAGAAATTAGTTTGATAACTATTGTTCAAAGCATGGAATTCATAGAGAGAAGTCAGTTCTAGCAACACCATAGCAAAATGGTGTGTCAGAAAGGATGAACAAGACAATCATGGAATGTGCAAGGTCCATGAGATTGCATGCAGGATTTCCCTTACAATTTTAGGCATATGTTGTAGTATTGTTGTTTATTTAATAAGCAAAGGGCCTTCAAGTTCCTTAGATGTTGGTATTGGAGAGGAGGCGTGGAGATGCAAAAAGGTAAACTACTCATTTTAAAATATTTTCGATTGTCAAGCCTTTGTCCACATTAATAAAGAAAACATAACAAAGATAGAGGAAAAATCAAAGAAATGTACCTTTATTGGATATCATGTAAATGATTTTGGTTATCGCTTATATGATTATGAAAATAAAAAAATCATTAGGAGAATGGATGTCATATTCAATGAAAAGGTGTTGTAGAAGGATAAAATGCATGGAAAGAAACAACAAAAGGAAAAAAAATACACAGTGCTTGATGAAATCACAAAAAAAGTAAAGGTCTTTGAAAATCAGAATGATCAAAAACCACAACAAAAGCAACAACAAAAATAGAAACAGACACCTAAAACACCTCAAACTGGTATTAGATGATCTACCAGGATAAGTAGACCCCTTGAATGATACTATCCTTCATGATATTATGTATTTTTGAATGATTCTAGTGAACCTAAAAGATATGCAGAATAAATGAAAGTAGAAACCAGAAAGAAGTGGAAGAAAATGATGGAAGAAGAGATGGACTCCTTGATGCAGAACTAGACTTGGGACTTAGTCAAGTTTCCTGCTAGTAAAACAACATTGTAGAATAAATGGGTTTATAGGTTGAAGGAAGAAGATGGAGGTACACATAGTTATAAGGCTAGACTCGTGGTGAAGGGATTTGCACAAAATAAAGGTATAGACTTCGATGAAATTTTTTCTCCTGTTGTTAAAATGACTTCAATCGAAACTATTTTAAGTCTAGTGGTAGCAAAAGATTTGCATCTTGAGAAGTTAGATGTAAATACAACCTTTCTCCATGGGGATTTGGAGGAAGAAATATATATGCAACAACCATAATGGTATGAGATCAAAGGGAAGGAGAAGTTAGTGTGCAAATTGAATAAGATCTTGTATCTCTTAAAATAGGCACCAAGGCAGTGGTATCTAATATTTGATAGGTTTATGTCTGCACAAGGTTATAGTAGATGTCACTTTGACCATTTTGTTTATTTTAAAGGGAAAAATGATGGAAACTATATGAGATTGTTATTATATGTAGATGACATGCCTGTTGTAAGATCTAACATGCAGGAAATAAATGTGCTAAAAGGAAAATTGGAAAATTTATTTGCAACAAAGGATTTGGGTTTTGAAAAAAAAATACTTGGTATGAGAATAACTAGAGATAGGAAAATTCACAAATTAATATTGTCTAAGAATGAGTACATAGAAAAGGTGTTGGAAATATTTAATATGTAGAATGAAAAACCAGTTAGTACACCTTGAGCTATCCATTTCAAACTAAGTAAGGAGATGTGTTCGAGACTCAGGAAGAGATGGATTATATGTGTAAAGTTTCATATGCATCAACAATTGGAATATTAATGTATGCAATGGTCTGTACAAGGCCTGAAATTGCACATGTAGTCGGAGTTGTAAGAAGGTATATGAGCAATCTAGGAAAAGAGCATTGGATGGAAGTGAACTGGACTCTCAAGTATTTGAGAGGTACCACAAATTAAGCATTATGTTTTGGAGATTCAAACATTTCTCTAGAGGGATATGTTGATGTAGATATGGAAGGTGATAGAGATAAGAAGACAAGCACCACAGGGTATGTGTTTACTTTAGGTGTGTTAGGTTCCTATACCAATAAGAGTCATAATTTTGAATGACTAAGGCTAAGCCTTGTAATATTGTACATACCTTTGCTTTCTTCAAATGTTTTCCATATTAAAAAATAAAAAAATGTAAAGAGGGTATGTCCTAAAAGAAAAATCAAAAGACCAAAAGAATAAGAGAAGGTAAAAA
>APFE031292387.1:55644-67559 GCA_000404065.3 Pinus taeda
TATATGAACCCCAAAAAACAAAAAGAGACCATGAAAGTGTGCAAGTCTAAATGCCACTACTATTTACTTTTATTTATAGTAATGATTGTGTACAACTTGTTATTCATGCCACAATCCATGGTAATCAAACTATTTAATCTTGGTTATTTCATGCTTTGAATTTTATCTTTATAGTTAGAGAATAAATTCTGGCCAAACAGTTTAATCTTGGTAGATCATTAGATAGGTGGAGAAAATAAAATGAGATAATCAGTTTAATTTGAGCCCTTGGATGATATAAGGTTATAATTAGATAGATTAATTTTCAAAAGAAAAATGGATGATAAGGGTTTTCTAGTCTAAATGCACCCAAATAAAATGAAGAAAAAATGTTAGAGTAAGTAAATGGGTAAGTAGAAGAAAGGTTGCTGAAGTATAAAGTTGATTGGATAAAAACACATTCATCATGCTTGGACATATGTGATAATATGTATGATAAATTATGAAGGCAAAAGGAAAGGTTTACAAGTTAATTTAATTAACTCCCACTTAGCCCTTTTTCCCCTATACTTACTAATTTGTATCCACAAGCATGTTCTAGTACTTTTAATCCTTCAAGTCAAAGAGGCTCAGAGCATTTCTCTGACTTTTGGGGGGACCGTACCCTTGGCTTAATGACTTAAGGACATAAATTGCTATAATTCCCTTCATAAAATCCATTCCCCCTTCATTTCCCTAATAAAACCCCCATTTTCCTATGGTTAAACTCCATTATCCTATGAAAAGTGAAAACCCCCATGCAAATCCTATTTCATTCAAAAACCCACAAAAGACATCTTATCCTAAGTATTAGGTGTATGTAAATAAAGTGTGCAAATATTACATTAACATTTATACTTAAGGTTATATTCACTCTGCCAACTTCATATTGATTTTTAACTTTATTATATAATTCCCATAATACCTTTTCCCTTATATTAATCAAATCCCCTATGTAATATCCCAACCCTTAGTTTTAATAAAAACTATACAATTCACCCCATATCCTGACAAAACCCTCTTAATACACCCCTACACGATGAACCTAAACTAACCCCTTCATTAAGCCCCGCTTGATCGCTTTAAACCTGTGATTAAATATTAAATAATCACAATCTGCCGTGATCAAATTCCTGCGCCCCCCAACCCCCCTCCCCACCCTGCACACCTTAGTTCATATCACCCACGTGCTTCCCTCACCTAATTGCCATCTGATCACCATCCCCCTCATCTGATGGTCCACAACCATATCGGCCGCGCCCGATGGCTGATAGTTACCCACCCGATAAAGTGGTTTTCCACCGAACCCCAAAGGCCACTTTCACTACAAAAGCGATGCAATGGCTTGGAAAACTACCTCACTGCCTCACCTGAGAAACCATCACTATTCATTTAACTAATATCGCGCCAAATTTAAAAAGTTTCCCATTAAAACCCTGAAAACCCTTGTTTTCATTCCTTTTGCCCCGTTTCACAGTAAAACCTATCAAATGCTTCCGATGCCACCCTAAACCTATGAAACACAATTTGACCTCTGATTACTTTCAAAACACTTCCATGACTCCTTCCCAGACATCCCTGTGCAATAAAGCCATCAATTTCCTTTTCCGCCAACCTATGTTTTCTTAATGATTGTTGTATTTTGTAGGTAATTAGCAAAAGACCAAATCTTGGATAAACAGTTTTGATACTAGTCACAAAAACTTGTTTAATCCAAGACTCGGTAGGAAACTTATTCAAAAACCTATATTTAGAAGAAGAACACAATTATACAAGGAATAGAGAAGAAGACAATTACACACAGAGCCGAGAAGAGAACATTCATATAGAGCCTTGACTATTAAAATAGAGGGACCATAATGTACAAAAATTTGATCAATATCCATTACCATATGATGATACATATAAAAAACTAAATGATTTACGGTTGAAATACACAATAAAAAGTAAAAATGTACAATAAAAGTAAAAAAGCAGTAAAGGATATTGATAGGTCATCAATGTAAAAGTGTATCAGATGAAAGAGTATCAAAGTAAAAGTGTATCAAATGAAAGAGTATCGGCAAAAGTGTATCAGATTGAAAAATCAATGTGAAAAAAGATGAAATCAGAACAAAAATGGTACATTTTCTAGAAATTTCCTGTTCAAGTCATAATTTTGCAAAAACAATTATGGCTAATCCAAGATGAATTTTGAGAATTGGGAGGAGGTTTGTGTTCCCAAAGGCAAATATACAAAAACCTATCTCACGTTTTACAAAGGTATTACAAAAAGGGAGATAAATGCATATCTTCAGAGCCTTGATTTTGACATCTTTTTGCAGAGAATATTGTGGATAGTTGGAGACGAATGTTGGGAAATTGAGAGAGGTTTATCTCAATAACATACTTATATACAATAACCTATTTACCATTTTACATATCTATCTCAAGTTGACATATACCGAGGTATCACTGGACCCTAATGTTGCAGAATTTCTGGGGTAAAATGCACAAAGGAAGGACTTAGTTAGTGACTTGGAAGCCTCATCATCAATTAAAAGTTTCTATCAAATTTGAATTTCTCTTCTTTGCCACCATCAATCCATAAATATAGTGCCAAATAGATTCATTAGTTTTTGAGTGTCCTTTATTTAAGTTTTATCAATGTAAAATAGTTTGAGATATTTGTAAAACAAAACTTGATATTTTCTCAAGATATTTCAGTTTATAATTTGTATAAATACTTCTTCATTTGAAGTATTTTAGTGTGGATTCTTAGTCATTTCTATAGACTTCTTGATCAAAATATTGTAAATCCATTGGAGCATTGACTGAGCCAGCAAGCTAGATTGATGAATAAAGATCATATATTTCAAAGGATTCATGTGTTAAGCAAAGTGCAGACAAGTATTTTCTCACATTGTTGTTATCTTTCTTAAAAGTTTTTCCACAATGTACATCTGAATATGAATGCTATAACTGGAGTATTATCTCAAAAATTGTTTAATTACACTATGTTTTAACAGTTAGGCATGTTTTCTACTGATATCTAAGTTAAGGAATTCTTAATTTCTCCTTAGTTTAGGTTGTCTCTTTATAATATATAGCAAAGTATTGTTAATTTCCCTTTGTTTCTGATTACCCTTTGTTCCTTGTTTAAGTCTTGGGCTGAGAATTCTTAATTTCTCTCTCGCCCTGATTCAAACCATTTCACCCCTCTGGCACAAAGACTTGCACTTTACTTTGCTAGCTTGCCCTTTGAACATTCCCTTTAGTGAGTTGATCTAGCTCTATTGCCCTTCTATAGACTCCATAGCCCAATGGTCTAAAGACATCATTCTATCCATCTATTTTAAGGATCACACCATCCAATCTTCAATACAAATCAAAAACACCCAGAACATTCATAACTAGCCTAAAATCCAACAAACAAAGCTAAATCATATAGAGAGAGCCCTCTTTGAGCCTAGGTTGGCTAGAGCCTATGCCCAAACATTGGTTTGTAGTTACCTCAATGATTTCTTTCTTTAACCTTGAGAAAATACTTAGTGATAACAAGGTGGAACAACTACCAATTGGGTTTCACAATTGCAAAAAAATGTTGCACTTTCAACAAAGAAATTAAGAGTATGTTGCTGCTATAGAGGTTAGTAAAGAAATAATTTGGTTACAAAGGTTTATAGATGAGTTCGACAAGAAACAGGAGATGAGAAGGTTATATAGTGATAGTGAGAGTGCCATTCATATTACAAATAACTTAGCATTTCATTCCAAGAATAAAAATATACATCCCAAGTACCATTTCATATGGTAAGTGTTGGAAGATGGAGGATTGAAGCTAGAAAATATACACACTATCCGGAATCCAACAAATATGTAAAAAAAGTTCTAACTAGGGAGAAACTGAGATCCTACTCAATTTCAATCGATCTTCAAGCATGATGGTGAAGATGAGAAATAACTAGGTCCAAGTGGAGTCATCGTCCAACAAGTGAATCAATGATGGAGTCTATATAATTAGTATTTAAGTGGGATATTGTTGGGTGTGGAGCCTAATTATCTTCTTAATTGTTTAGAGGTTTTTTGTTTTAGCCGTGTTTAGATCCAAATCCTTGATGGGGAGGGTGTGGGGGGGCTTTCCCTACCACTATATCTTCTGGGGGGGTCTGGGGGGTGACTTCATGTTTGGAGCCCCCCTTGGTAGGGCTTCAGGGGCAGCACCCTCGAAGCTAAAAATAGATGACAATTTCCTTCTAAAATATTGTAATTTCATAATCAATTTGGGTCATTCATTGGGCATATGATATGGCAATAGAATTTGTGTTTAATTTATGTTTTTTTTTTACCAAGAACGATACCCCTCGGTTTATATGATGGAACTGTATTGCGGATGTATATTATGATTATGAGCGAAAGAGAGAGAGGAGGTTGTGTGAGAGGGAAGAGGAAATTACAACAAATTTTCTGTAGGTTGTATCTCTTCATTTTGTTGGATAATATAAAAGGAAGGATTGGCTATTTCTCTATGGACGTAGCCCAAATTGGGTGAACTATGTGTATCTATGTCTCTCTTGTTTTACGTGTTTCTGTATTTGTGTTTCCTCAATAATGCATGTATTTTGTTGCTTTGTTAATTAATTTCTAACATGTCTGAGTTGCATAACTATGTAGTCCTTGAGTCTCTCTCTTAGCCTTCCACCTAGTTCCAGCTTAATCAATGGATCATCATGCAACATCTTAGACTAGGGTTTTATCAGATTCATGTTTTTTTTCCATGAGTGGATTGCAAGTGTAGGTATTCTATCATGCTATGAGAAGATGTTGATGAAGGATATGGAGAAGCAAAACCATGCTAGAAGAAACCTCTATAGCTCCAAGCACAAGATGATTAATCAAAAGGAAGCAAAGGGACACCATATTGCGATTACAACTTAAGATCTAGATAACATTGAAGAATCCTCATCTCTAAGGCATATGCAGGTGGAAGAAGAGATCATGTCATGTCTTCCAAGGAAACTCAAAGCAAGAAAAAACAACGAATGGGTTAACATTGTCATGTCATCAGTGTCGTGTCATGTCATGTCATGAATCATCATGTGCCACATCATTTGTGGATTATGTAAATTATTACTAAAACATTTATTGTAAAGTGGAAGTCCAAGTTACATGTACAAAATGTGAAGAGTCATAAGGAAGTCAAATAGTCATGTGTAGTCCAAGAGTTATAAGAGAGGTGAAGGATTACCCCATTTGTTATATATACACCCTCATTATACAAGAAAGCGACTTCTCACCTTGGCTTCTCCCATAAGGCATTAGAGAGATAGAGTCAGTACTTTTGGGGAGCAAGTAATGACTTTAATGCTCCACTATTCGAGCTAGTGATGTCCATTGTATTCATGTATCTTGGGAATTTTACTTAATATTTGAAGCCTGACTGCCAACAAATTTTCATACATGGATTGTGAATATTTGTAAGACTATTATGTAAATGTCTACGATTCATGTTTTACTTTCACGTGTACTAAAGTAGTTGAACTATTTCATTTTTTCTAGTACTTATCATATTGAGAATCTATTTCAATGGTTGTAACGATCATCAAATCTATGTGGACTATCCTACTTGATTTTAGAAGGGTTTTTTATGTTTATGTGTGCCTCTGCTAGGGTGGTACTATTACCTCTGTCTTAGAAGTTCACTTTTATTTCCCTCTGCAGTAAAATAACCTTGATACACCTACAACTAAACATTCACCAGGCACAATTTCTTACCTTTTTAAAGGAGCATACACACTTCCCTCTCATGATGACATTAAAGCCAAGGGAAATTGTTAAGAAAATGGCATAGGGGCCGCATCCCAGATGGGACTCCTACACCAAACAATGTGAGGTCTAATTGGGACCTCATATCGGGGAGATCCCCTTGAATGTTGAAGGGTCCAACACCATCAACAAAGCCATAAAAAGAATAGGCATAATGTCTCCATCATTTGGAATGTTTTCATTACATCATTCCCCCTTATTGAAGATGGTCTGGCTTAGATGGTAGGGGACAAATCTCGACTACGATTGAGAGTGGATCCATGGTTGAGTGCAACAATGCCCAATGTCTTCTTGAGGACCTCATTACTCTTCTTCATGACAAGGGAAAATTCACACTTAACCAAGTCATGGCCTCTCTCTATAACCTACTTAGAAGAACACCAGTGCCTTCCTAAATTCCAGTTGAACTTCCCTCAGGGATTCAAATAACATTACTAAACTTATACACATACTTTAAGGGATGCCTACATCCCTAACTGATGAACATGATGAAATGGTGTGGATGCACTCCCCTTATGGGAACTATACTCTAGGAGGGGGTTACTCTTTTCTCATCATAGAATGTATTTTGAAAATTTAGGTGAACTGGTGGAGTCTTCTTTGGAAGCTCAAATGCCAAACCAAAACTAGATTATTTATGTGGAGTGCTTTGGAAAATAAGATACCAACCTTGATTTTTTTCATGTGGAAGACAAGAAAAGGAGGGATATGGTTGGGGCAACCTTTGTAAAAACTCTGATAAAACAACTCCCCACCTTTTGATAGAATCCTCATACATAGAGGTCTTATGGAATTTTCTCTCGTCCAAGCAAGATCAAGCTTGTTAATGGATGGGGGTAGCCTCATGGAGACCTGAAATATTTGGAACAATAACAAAGAGGTCAAACAATTCATAATCCTTCCTCTTTTTTCCTCTTGGCCCATCTGGCTTGCTAGAAATAAGGTTGTTTTCAAAGATTTCTTGATCCCCCCAGAGGTCACTACAGCTCAATCATTTGCTATACTCAATACACTACCTAAAACCAAGGTCTTGCAACACAACATAATTTTCACTAACCTACAGATCAGAAACACCAAAGCCTGGGAATTTTTTGATGTTGGCTCATAGGGAGCACCAAAATTTTGTCGTAGGGGTGTAGTCCTACACATAGAACAAAACCATTATTTTCACATCAAAATGGGTTTAGGAGAGGGAGCCAACATTTTTTTTGAACTCATGGCCCTTAAACTTCTGTTGATTTTCACTATTGAAAAATATATCCTCTTTGTTCAAGTATTCACAGACTCCCAATTTATTCATCAATTGGATAAATGGTTCATATAAGTGTCAAATTGAAAGTATTCAACCCTTGGTGGATGGAATAATTCGTTTGAAATACCCTCTCACTTTTTTTCTCTTCCTCACATGTTTATAGGGAGAACACCACCACTACAAAAACCCTCTCTAAGGAGGGAATTTTGATGGTTCTTGGGACATGGTTGATTACAGAAACACAAAATGACCTTTCCTATCATTTCTACCACTAAACTTTCATGGAGGAAAACAACAAAAAATAATTTATTCTTCTACTCTGATCTTTTATTCATACACAACTCATCATTAGTGGACTATCTCAGATGCTTGATCTCTTTTGTGGTTTTATCATTTACTGACACACATACAAGTTCGTTTTTGGCAACATATTTTCAGTAGAGACACATTCTTGATATTTTTTATGATGGCTATCATGCCACATTATGGGAAATATCTAAAACTATCTCTTAATCATTTGAATATATGCATGACATGTATCAACATAATGTAATTTTATTTCATCTGATTATAAAATTACGCTTTTTCAAAGAGGAAAGAAAAGAGAGGCCTTATTCTAACAAGACAAAAAACAAAACAATCTATAGATTGTAGAGAAAAGGATTTTTTGGACATGTAAAACTTGTAGAGGATGATTAAAAAAGTGTGAAATGAAGTAATTTATATGAAGAGGAATTCCTAAGAAGAAAAGTCAAATCAAAGACTTTATAGGTCATTCTTCATCAAATATTTCCTCCCAAATCTATTGTAGCACCACCAATGAATTTGAACTTGGATTTCGAATAAGTAGTCATATACAACTATTGCAATTATCAGCGAGATAACATTCTATGAAGACATGTCAACGACCGATTAATGAAATGAAATTGGTAGCTAACATATCTCTAGATGATTGTACAAAAAGCAAGGAATTTTATGAATCGTTGGAGGAAAATGTAAAGGAGAACGATTTGTATAAGCTAATGATACATCTATGGTTTTATGTGATATGTTCCGAAATGTAAATTTGAATAAGTATGATAAAATTATAGAGGAAGGGCTAGTAACTCAAAATGGAACTAAGGGGCCTATAATACAATAAAAACCTATTGTTTCTCAAACCTGTAATCCAATAAAGACATGGACAATTAGTCCTATTACTAGACCCCCCCATGTTTTTTTACTTACTCAAACCCACAACTATTGAATTTAAGCCTATGGAATATAATGTTGTGGAATATATTAGGAACATCAAAAAAACTATTATGATCCTTAATATATGTAATATATCACAATAACATAATATGTTGTTGAATGCCTTGAAATATGAAAAGAAATTCCTTCAACTTTCTCTAAACTTCTAAATAAAACAATTAATAATGATGATGATGATGATTATTAACATCCACTAAGATCAATGTGGTCTACTGGACCTCAAGAAAAGAGAGTCTAATTTTCATTCTTCAAAATCTTGTTTTTGTGATCAAGGAGCAGGGAAATAAGCATTCCAAGATCGCTATAGTTGGTATTGCTGAAGAAGACAAGAAGATTGAAGGTGTGGCTATTGATAGGGAATTGAGAGCAGATGTGGGCAAGAGTCGGGTAGTCTAAAAGGGAGTTATTTTCATAATCCACCTTATTAGAATCACAAATACGACATATTATATCATCCTGGGAAGTCTTGGGAGTAGACCACTACCCAGTCTCACTCTAAAGGTCATGAGAGTTGTTCTAATCCTAGTGATGTTCATTTTCTTCTTAGTGCTAGTCAACATAGAGAGATAATTTTGGTTATCAAGGGTGGGGTTGATCACCTCCTTATAGTGCCTTAGCTTCCTTTGACCCTCCATCTCCTTCACATCCCACATCTTGTCCTTAAACCTAGAGGTAATAATATCTTTGATACTATCCTTGCTTCGCATGATGATCTATATATAAATCAATAGTGAATATCGTATTCATTGGGAAGAAATCACAAATCCTTGACTCCTCAAATCCTATAAACTTTTGATATATTTAGTTAGTGTTAATTTTTAAGGATTTATTGTTCTTTGCTAAAGATAATTTCATTTTCAAACTCATTCACCATTTCATATAACATTCAACCCATAACATTATTTCATCATTTGCAACTATGTAGAGAGAACAACAACATCAACAATGCAGTGAAACAATAAAGGATAGTAGAAACAAGGTGTACACAATAGAGACACTAGGAGTTAAGTCAAAGATTAGGGGAAAACCCCACAAGGGGGAAAAACCAACCAAGTTATTCTTCTAATAGTTATTCATCAATTTTTTAGCCAAGATACAAAGTACATCCTTAAAAATATTTTTCAACTACATTAGACCTCCCAAGGCCAACCCAGGTTAGTTCACAACTTCATTTGTGAACTGAATGAAATAAGTGTGAGAGAGAGTTGTTATCACATCACTGTATAGAGTGGAATGATCAACACTATTCCCTGTTATCATCTATCATGGAGTAAGAGAATTGTTCAAGGTTACTACCATCAGATAAGTGCAAGGTCACTACCACACAATTCATATCATGAACATTGTCATATGTACCATAAAACACCCTTTCATATGTTTCATAGAAGAACATTGTTATATGTATCACAAGAGTAAGATCACTACCATCATTGTTGGCTACTCAAATTGTTTATTGATTCAATAGTCGAGTACCACATTAAATTGTCAACCCGGGAAAGTCCTTTTGTCTCAAAGGTGACCTCATACTGTATGCACTTAATTCTAAAAGCATTAAATGATGTAGTATAAACAATTCTACTTTCTATCAAACCCTTACTCTGTGTTACAACAGCTATGATCTATTGCAGAAATGAAATGAAAGCAATTAATTAATGGTAACAAATCTGCAGAAAGAAATGATGGTCGTTTTGTAACAGAGGACCAGGACCCTGTCCTCAGAATAAGGATGTTCAGCACCTGCCTCTGTGACCAATTTTCCAATGCACACTGAAAATCCTAATCACCGACGACACACTCTCACAGTGCCAATCAATCAAGGAAACAGAGTATGAGCAAAAAGGAAGTATCGAAAGCAAGGCTAGAAATACACAGAAATCACACACAAACTTAACAAAAAAGAAATGGGTGAATCTTGTGAAGAAGGTGGGCCTTGTCCCTCTCACAAGATTCCCCTGAACACAGATGCTAAGTTAAAATGCTCAGAACAATGCTTTATTCATCTGCCAAAATGTCTAATTACAATAAAGATTTAGACTCGCTCTACAGTACAATACTTTTGTTATAACTCTCTCTAACTCTCAACTGTATATGTCTCCTCTTTATAGAGGAGACATCTATTACAATAGATTGTCATTATTAATTCAATTTGATCCTTTTGTACAAAAATAGGAAATCAATTCCTGTTACAGCATGTTGTTACAACAGTGTATATCTTTGTCATCCTTCATTTAGTCGGATCCTTATGCTGTTGCAAAACTAGTATACCTCGTCCATCTCATTGAGATCCTTGTACTATCCTTGGTTGTTTTGTTGTTGTTGTCGATTTGATAAATCTCAACTGTTCCCTTGAAGTTCTCATGTTGTTCCTGGTGTTCCAGCATCTGCGACTATGTTTTTCTGATCATGCTATGTCAACATTTGCCAAGTATAGTTCTGCCAGCTTCAGACGATTATTGCCCCGCTAGAAAATTGTTGTTTCCCCCTTTGCAAAATAAGGTCTTACCCGCTTTAGTCAGTTGTTGTTTCTGGTGTTACAGCAACTGCACAGTTGTGGTTTCTGGTGTTGCAGCAACTGTTAATTATAATTCTGCGGACTTTGAACAGTTCCAACAATTCTCAGCGACTTAGTCAACTTCCAAAGATTAATTATAAGGATATCATGAATATGTGTTGAATAATTAAAC
Organism: Pinus taeda; assembly: GCA_000404065.3. Classification (NCBI taxonomy): domain Eukaryota; kingdom Viridiplantae; phylum Streptophyta; class Pinopsida; order Pinales; family Pinaceae; genus Pinus; species Pinus taeda. Next base: position 66,658 of record APFE031292387.1, read on the forward strand.
ATATAGCAATGAGGAGAGTTACTTCATACCTTGGAATAATGAGGTCAAAATTTTATCAAGGGTTTCAACTTATGGGCTAAAAAAAGGGTAACATCATGACAAAATATGAGATCAAAAGTAGACAATATGGAGTCCTAACATCCCCCCCAACTGAAAGGGTTGCATGTCCTCATGCAACGTTTACTCTGAATTTGAGTCAGAGTACTAGGATGAATAGTGTAAGTTGCTGATACAGTAGCTAAAGAAGTTTTTATCAGACCTGCTTCTGAATCCATGGACACTATGTAATTGCTGCCATACTGTCACCTCCTCCTTTTTGGTCTGTTTGTAATAAGCCTTATATTGCTGACCAGGTAACCACAAGAGAGGGAAATGAAAATGGTAACCAATCCACCTTTCAACACATTGTTCCATACATTTGACATAATAAGGTATGCGTGAAATTGCTACCTGAAGATTGAGGGGATTGTAAGGATGATATTCCTATCTCTCTTTGGGACAATGTTCCCAAAATAAATTGTTTGCTTCGATGGCCAGTGCCCCTTTTGTTTTTACATAATGTTGGCAGTCCTGCAAGACTGCTGCCTGTAGTTTCCTCATGTGATCAACCATCTATGGATTACTCAGATTTTTTTGATGTTGTGCAATGAAGGTGGCTGCATTCTGTGGTTCATTTCGAATCCAGAGAAGGCAGTTCTGCTCATTATGCGTTGCTGACATATATGCATTTTTCCAAGTAAGTTGATTGGCTAGAAAAGAGATGAAGGATCTTATTTGGATATCACCAACAATAGGGAGTATATTCATCACTCTATCTTCAGGCATGGCCTCATTGTGAAGATAGAGTTCACAGAGCAAGTTTTGATCATTATTTGGTGCTTCTCTGAATGTTTCAATAAATT
>APFE031292387.1:68450-85731 GCA_000404065.3 Pinus taeda
AATTATGATTAATTATAATTAACTAATATGATGGTTAATATATTAATATATAGCTATTCATACATTATGTTGAATTTTAGGGTTAATTATTATAAATCTGCTAATCTTAAAATAGGGTTATTAGAAAATTTTTACCTGCTTACCTGTTATACATGGGATGAGCTTGCGATCTGGATTCCTTGATCAAGGGAAGCCAGCTCCTGCTAATCTCCATACCGCTGTCTCTGTTTAGATTATGAGGGTGCTTGATAATTTCAAGTGCTTCTCTGATCTTTCGTCTCTGCTGCTGCTCCTCCCTTGCGATAATTGATGCGCTTTCGAGGCATATATGGTGATTAGTTTTTAAAGTCCTGATGATGGATCCCATTTGGGATTTGAAACGTTGCATAAAAATCTTCATACTGTGGGTTCTCCGGTTACTAATTCAACATATACAAACCATAGATCTCTAAAATCCTGTATCAACTTGGTTGGGTCTTCCATCTCTAATTGCCTTTATTTGCAAGAAAGCCAACCGTTCTCTCAAGAATACTGCATAATTGAAAGAGGGTTTTCTTGTAGCCAGTACCTTCTGGACCAGATCAAAGACATGGGACAACCTAGCTTTTACTTCCTTATTTTCTTTATGTTGAGCTCGAGACTGTTCAAGTGCATCCCAATTTCTGTATTCATAGCTGAACTACACTGAATTTTGCTGTTGGAATGCCTTCCCTTATGAAAGCTCATATTTTGTTCTCCATGTGTCCTTTAGTTGTTGAAAACTAGAGGTCTCAATGTGAGCATCGCTGACACAGTGAGGTTCAGTCTGTGCATAGCCATCAGAAAAATATTTCTATTCTGTAGTAGTTTGGGTGGCCCGCGGTGGTTCTATGTCTTCCTCCACAACTCTTGAAAAACCTGTTGGTTCTTGTGTGACAACAGGTTGTTCTATTTCTTCTTCTGCAACTCCTGCCAGTTCTTGTGTAACAACAGGTTGTTCTGTTTCTCCTGTTGGTTCTTGTGTAACAACATGTTGTTCTGTTTGATTACAGTAGCAGAGGGATGTGGATTAGCTTCGGTCATTGGGACCTGGACTCTCTTATATCCTGCTCGAGTGTACAGCTCACCACACTCACTGCACATATACTCATTATATTGACTCTTTTCTATTACAAACACTACCTATTCTAAGATATGGAGATTATATTCATTCTGATAGGCTTCTTTAACCATTATTATCTCCTGCTGATAATCCTTAATTTGAGATTTTAGAAACTCAATTTCTTCCTACAGGGAGGCTATGGTAGGCAGAGCTTGTGTATCTGCAGGTTCCAATGGAGGAAGGGATTGTTGTTCCACATCCACTTGGTCATTTGCATCCCCAACAGGTGGTTCTTGTGTGTCACCTGTTGGGTCAGTGGCTGGTTCTTGTGTAACAGCCACTTGCCCAATATCACCTTGGGTGTCTACTTTAGATTTTTCGGTAGCTGGTTCTTGTGTAACAGCTGCCTCAGAAAATAATGTCACAAAACTGTCAACGCTATGCATCTCAGCCCCAGAGGGTGAGGAAAGGGAATTCTTAGGGATGGTTGGAATACGGGGTGTTAGGGTGATGGGTGGAGAACTGGGGATAATAGGGCTGGTGGGTTTAATTGCTACAGCTAACCATGTTCGATGCCTTGGTAAAGAGGCAGGAAAATCATTAGTTTTTTTTTTTCGGCCACTTTCCTTCAGGCTGGGGGAACTATCAGGAATAACAGCTGCTTTGACTGAAGCCCTGGTTCTTCTCCTTTTTGGTGGAGTTTCAGTTTTCTGCTGCTTTTTTCTTTTAAGAAAAATGATGGGGGTGTTATCATCGGAATCATCAGTGGAGATATGAAGCATGGGGGTGGATGGCTGAGCTTCATTGGGGGATGGGGTCCTCTGCAGGCGTGTTTCTGCTGCTAATTTCTGGGGAATTTCCTGAGGTATTTTCTCTGGTTGTTGGGGAATTTCCTGGGGTATTTGTTCTAGTTGTTGGGGAATTTCCTGGGGTATTTTCTCTTGTTTTTGGGGAATTTCCTCTTCCTGCTGAGGATCTTCTTCTATTTTCTAGGGAGAATTAATGAGTGGGGGTGGATGATTTAGAGCAAAGCCTCTATTTATTAGGAGTTGAGCTAAATGATGGTGTTTGAGGGAAAGGAGCGGATGCTTTTCTTTTCCAGTATAACGTGACATATTTTTTAGACAACCCAATAGATAATAAGGCATGTTTATCAATTGACCATGCCTCAAATTATTTAACAAAACAAAGTCATGTTGGTAAATTACCTGGTAATGACCTTCGCAAGTCAAATACTGCTTAACAAGCTCCACAACCTTTGTCCATGGTGGAGGCAGTGACTGAAGTGCGACCCCTCTGCCTTTGGCTTCCACATGCTTGCCTGGTAGGAAAAATCCTTGCTGCACATTGAGAATAAGATGTTTCCTACTAAACAAGCGTGTACCATTGATCAGTAACCTGAAAACTTGGGCCACGTCTTCTTCTGTTACTGGAATCTGTACTCCCTAGACCATAGAAAATCCTTCTCTTAGGTTGCATGCGAACTCCAACACTTGCTGTGTGTTGAAATCCTAGAGTCTTCTAAAGTAGTCTACCCATCCTGCTTGTAGGAAAATTTGGTAAACCTCGGGGTATAGTTCCAGTAGCACTGTTGTGCCAGGTTCATATGTAATCCGATTTCACCCCATAGTTGTTGATCCAGCAAAAATACACAATGCAGAGCCGAGTTGCCGAGTTTTAGACAGAGTAAATCGTTACAAATGAGGATATGCCACGATGAGGTGACTTTTAGATATTACCGCGAGGAGTAAGTGTGGCAGTGATTGATGTGTTATGCAATAATTATAATATTTTGGTAATCCCCCCAAATCTACGGCTGAATGATTTGATTGGTAGTACAATTATTTCGGCAGTCGTATCAACATCTCCACATTAACTATAATTTAATATTCGCACTTAAACATGCCTACCTTTACTTTTCCCTTTAGTTGTGTGCCAAAAGTCTTATCTTGTCTTTTACTGTATTACTAATAATTTCAACGGGTTTACAAGCGTGAAAATACAATCAATTTGACAGGAAGTAGTAGTGAAGAAGTGTAATTATCAGAATGCATGGCTGGTTTCTTTAATGAAGCATAATATGTTCCATTAGGATGTGTTGTGCCCTACAACAACCCCCCATTTCATATCATTACTATTCCAAAACCATATGGAATGGGTCCCTTATTAATTTTGTTTTTAAATTGGTATCAATTAAAGTTCTATTTCAAAAAAAGGCCTGAAGAAATAAAAGAAAACATGACTAAAAGGCCTCTTCAATAAAACCAATCAAAAACCTTAACGTAAAACTATTTATCTTTTCTCATTACGATAAAGCGATCGCAAGATCGCATATCGCAATGACAAAGGGAACACAACTTAGGGACATCTTGATTTCTGTCGATGCAAAGTCGCTATCGGGTATCGGTGAAACATAAAGTAACACAATTAAGAACCCCTTGCCCCGATGCGATGTGATATTGGCAATTGGCAGTCGGCAATCGGGAATCAACAATCATGCCTAAGTGCAAATAAGTTCCCTCTCGCCTCGATGCGATGCGACATCGCTATCGGCGATCGGAGATTCACCATGTATGCATTCTTAACTGCCCCACTCACTACTCCCGACGTGATGCGATATCGCTATCGGCGATCGGGCATTCCAAATGGAACCAAAGCAATGACTTAGGATTTTCCCGATGCGTGATTGCGAAAAGGGAAAAAGCGCAGTTTTCAAAGTAAAATCATAAAGGCAGTTTAATATGATTTATTCGTAATTAAGGCAATATCTTTTGAAAAGCCACTCATCCATGTTCAACCGCCAAATTGCCCAAGGCATGCTTCAAATAAATCATTCGGCCATTAACCGAAGCGACTGGTATTAATGAGATTGACAGGCCTTAACGGCCATTTAATGAAAACAGCAAGCTTGCGATCTATTCTCAGATTTGATCCGAAAGCCGTCTTAAGTCAATCGATCACCATGAATTTATCAAGATATATATACCTCAGTCTATTCAATTCATGTTATTGTTTCTTGTATTAACCCATGTGCTTCCACTATACATCCCTGATAAGTTACTTGCCAGGGAAGTAGCTTATCAAATCAATGTCGATGGGGTTACTCAGACCCTAAAAAAAGCAAAAAAGCATGTCTGGTCCTCCTTTCCCCTACGAATTGGAATTTACACTCTGCATGATATCAAACATGCATTGAAGGAAGCTGGGAAGATAAATTTGCTGACTCTAGCCACTCTACCAAGCAGGCAGTACGATCCAAGGAAAATCGCTTACAATGCACTCGACGAGGCCAAATTGGCCAAGTTCGACCACAAAGAAGACAGATTCGAGGATTTGTTTGCATCAGTTGAATCGCTATATCAAGTTAAATCGCTTGCCAGAAATGAATACAACGATGAGGGGCTAGCCGAATTTAACAGAATTAGAGAACAGTGGTTGCAAACTCTGCCTCTAGACCTGTTAGCGACTACTCCAATGACGACAAAATCAAGCGAGCCTGAGAAACAAAGTAATACGCAACCTCCTACTACATAAAAGCAGCAGGAGGAAGTGCATAATCAGAGGCGGGAAGAAACCCAAGAAAATGTGCAGCGACAGGATGAAACCCAGGTGAAAACTCAAGAAGAGAGCAACTCGAAAGTTAATGATGATACACAAATTGATCCGAATTTTCTCTAGCAATGGAAACAATTCAACTCAATCATCGACAACCTAGAGTGCTCGAAAGATGATGAGGTTTCTAAAGAGGGCGACACACAGGAAGCGACATCAAAACAGGTTTCGGGCGAAACCAATGACCCACCAAAATCAAAAGAAACAGAAATAATTCCTAAGGATCCATCGGGAAAAATCATTTTGCAAATAGAAGAGATTCCCCCCTTGGATGTATTCTACAGCCCAAAGCATAAAGCTGTTATAAAGCGACAGAGGAAGAGGAGAAGGGTTGATCAACCTTCTCTATTCCCTGAATTAACAGTAACGTGCAATGTTGTGTGGAAAGAGGAATTTGATCCCTCCGATGACTTAACAAAGCTATCGCAATACGCTGGAGCATATTCGGCAGCGACCACTGATAAAGCATCGGAGGTGAGCAGTCTATTAAAAGCGAAAGATCAAGACATCTTTTCGCTATAGGCTCAATTATCGGAAGTGCAGCAGAAGGCAGAGCAGGAATTGCAAGTGCAGCAGCAAAACAATTATTAGCTGACTAAGCAATTACAAGAGGAGAAACAGAGGATTGATGAGAGCGCAATCCAAAGGCAAAAGGAGCTATCGGCAGCATTGGAGCAATTAAAAATATCAACTGAGGGAATGATAAAATATAAAGATGAGCAAATCGCTCAATTATCAACTCAAATTGAGCAAATTAAAAGGCTCCCTCAGGTAGATGAGTTTAAAGCAGAGGCACTTCAATTAAATAAAGCATTGATAAATCAGGTTAAGCTCCTATGTCAGCAAATTACCCAGGCAAAACCATTGTGCGAGTTAGTAGCATCTATAAGCGAAATGGTAGAAAAGGCAAGGGCAGATTTGAATCAGGCCGAAGAAACACTGACAAATTTTCTGGAATGACAAGATTCCGATCAGGGCCAGGCGACTAACCTACCAAGAATTCTTGAATCACACAAGGAAATATTATTCACAGAATGGAAATCACAGTTAATGAAGGCAGAAAGAGCGATTTTTAGATGCAAAGCAACCACTGGTAATTTGGTTGAATTAGTAAATATTATGATTTATTTGTCTAACATGATTTCCCAATGTACTCCAAGCCAATTAACAGCAACAAAGATGTTGGAGCATTCATGCTACCCAGAGCTGGAGAAAAATGGACGATTAATCACGGGGATTAACAGTTTAACATGGGATGCCTATTGGTTCTTCTTAGTGAAGCCATACAACCAAAGAGCCGCCTTAAAATGCCTTACAGATGCTATCGGGTATATCATACCCGAAATTCAGGATGCCACCTTTGCTGCCCAATTCAGCTTGCGCCTCAACAGATCGCCAGAAGTGGAGCCGATGCTTGTGATAAGCCAGCTCAGTTTTAAAGGCAAACAGCCTGAGTCATGATTCACATCGCTGACTGCTAGATCGCCCCAAGGAGATAGATTGCATTTACTGATGCCAATTTAGTAGGATTTTGTTTCATAGATTTTTTTAGCTTAGTAGTATTTATAGACCCTTTCATGCATTTAGAAAGGGTCGTAAAGTCTTGTATATGACTTAAACCCTGAAGTTGCACTATTGTACTTCAGGGATATTCTTTTATGAAACTGGACCAATTATTCTGAGTTTAATGAGGAAGGTTTTTATGCAAATGTGCACTACTGTCTTTGTTTAAAAGCATTTCTGTGTTGAAGGAAGAATTGTGAATAGCGAATGATATCTGGGATTGATTAGCAGCTCACATGGTACTATTATCTGCGTCTGTACTCATTCCTGTTATATGAATTGTTATTTAATCGCTCTTGCTATTATCGCTTATATATATATGTGCTTTTCGCAGCATCCTTTATGCATCCCACTATTGATTGTTTATAGCATGCTTCTCTTTCAATCGTATATATGTATCGATGATATAAATAGTGAATGCATTAATTTGTATTAATCGCTTCATTTTGACTATTCACATGAAGTAATGTTTGAATGATTGAATATATCATGTTTATTTTACAGAGTCATCTATATGCCTGTTAGATAGATAAGGATTATTTAACACTGCATTCCGAATGAATAAGTTGTTCCTGGGATTAGTATTAGTTTCCCTATTTTTTTCAATAGAATAATCTAGTCGCCTATCATCAAAAGAAAACTATTCATCACCCATCCATCCCTTTTATTCATTATCGGGAAACTGGTCTTGTTATCTCCAGTCGGAGCCACCATCCCAAACGGAAAAGGAGTTGTACTAAGGTCTGGACCGGGTGGTTATCCCCCAATGTTGTTGCAATGATTTTCGAGGCATCAACATTTCTGGTGCTAGAAGGAGGGCCATCCACTATGAATGGTGAGTAAGCCAATGCCTACAAACCATTCAAAGAGTAATTCACCCTCCGCCTCTCCTCGAACATCTCGTTTGCATTTTGAATCACCAGTATCCAGACGAGATGAAGAAGAATCAACCACCACTGCTCAATTACATCATACTTCAGAACACTTAAGTCCGAAGTCCCCTGAAGTTCAATCCATCATCCAGAAACTTCAAGGCTTCTCAATTTTGCCTCTTAGATCTGAAGTATCACAAGGAAGTCAGACTTCGCAATTTCGCTTACCCCCTCACCTTACCAGACTCCGAAGCGAAAAGCTAGGTATTGAACCACCTGAGTTTCCTTTACCTGAAAGGAAAAGGATTAAAATGATCGCTGAAGGTTCTGGTAGCGAAACCTTTTCTCCATCATCTTCCATTTCATCATCACCTGTGCGAAGTCAAACACCCACTTCACCACTACATATCGTTGTTCACCAAGGGACTTCATCTCAAACATCACAGTCTTTTCAGTCTATACTTCTGCCTCCCCCTCAAGCATCTGGAACACCACAGGCAATCGTTGGTACTCCTAAAATGGCTCAAAGACCATGGAGAAGTCCTGGTGCAGTCACCATGCCTGCACCTTTACATCTGTTACCAGATTACCCCGAAAAATGGCTACCCAAGTTCAATCCAGATGCTGGAACTTCGACAGAAGAACACATAAATAATTTTATGTTGTCAGTCAATATAAAGGGAGTCACTGAAGAATATGTGGTAGTAAGATTATTTCCCTATACACTGCAAGGATCTGCAGGGTCTTGGTATTTTTCCTTTCCCTCTGGATCCATCACAAGTTGGAATATCTTCCAGGAACAATTTCTCACTAAATACAACGATGATAGATCCTTGGCTACACTCGCCCATGACCTTTCCAATTTAAGGATCGAGTCAAGAAAACCAATTAAGGAGTTCAACTCCCAATTTAACAAACTCTTGAACAAAATCCGCACCGATGATAAGCCAAGTGAACAAGTTAGAAGCGAGTGGTATATCACTGCCTTACCCTCAAACATAGCCATATTTGTGGATAGGGCTAAACAGCCTACATTGGCCGAAAGCATGAAGGAAGCACTCGCTGTGGAAAAAAGTGTAATCCCTGGAGGAACGAAAACCTAAAAAAGTGTCCTTTAAAGATGACTCGAAGAAAAAGATCACTAAGGATCCATATGACATGGAGGGCCTTCACAACGTCCTTAAAACCATGTCAAACAAAATGGTTGAGATCAAGAAACAAGTATCAAAGTCCTCAACGAAGAAACCATATAGGAATTTCAAGAAACCTGAGTCCAAGCCTCCAAATGTTATATCATACGCAGACTCGGATCCTGAGGAAGAAGAAGAGGAAGAAACAGTTACACCATCCGAAGAGGAAGAAAAGGATGTAGTTGAATGCCATGGGATGTGGGACTTTATACTCCCTAATTCCGATACACACGCTGAGCAAGAAGCCTTTCCTATCACCACAAGGAGTAAAGCTACTCCCGAACCTATTCAAGCTAATCCAAAGAAAAGGAGTGCTGGAACCAATACTGCAAAGGAAAAGGTACCCGTAAGAAAGCCAGTCGCGACAGTATCTCAGAATCAGCTGTCATCCTCCACTACAACCTCGTCATCTAAGACATTGGTAGTTTCTGATTCGATGGATTATAATATTGTCGATGACATGAAGAAAACTAAGGCAAACATCACCATGTTTGAGCTTAGTAAATTAAAATATCAACAAAAACTACTTCTCAAAGAACTTAATGTTTTTCCTTCTTCACCTCTTCCCACTACTAAAGCTGCAAGCGACTCAGGACAACCACCTTCTGGTAGATTTGAGGCAACTGACACAATTTTGATTGGAGATAGATCAAATTCCCATACCCCTCCTTTCCTCTTAACATATGAAATTTACAATCGAAATCTACACAACTGCTTAATTGATTCTGGGGCATCATCTAATATAATGCCTGCTTCAGTTTGCTCTAAACTGAATATAGAACCCCAAAAATATTCTATTCACATTGTGTAGTTAGATAGAACTAAGGTTCAAGTTCTAGGGGAAATAAACTCTGTAACAATCAGGTTATCGGCGGATCCACGAATAGTCCAAAGGATTGATATCCTAGTCGCCGATATACCTGAATTATATGGGTTGATTTTAAGCAAGGATTGCTCAGAAAAACTCCACGGGTATATCTCCACCGATTGGTCCCATATGTGGCTCCCCTATAAGGGCAAGCCCAATCAAATAAAGATCGATCGGGAGAAACATATGACCCACACTGTTACAGAATTTGAAAAAGAAAATCAACCAGTCGCGTTCAACAACAATATCCTAGGAAATTATTCTTCCGAGTCATTTTTCGGCAATTATATTACCCAGCCATCTCCTTTCTCAGTTAACAATTTCGCATCGTAAATTGAAAATTTTTCACAGACCAACAGGTCTAAATGTCTTAATGTTACTGAGAATTTTGTAACAAAGATTGTAGATAATTCTTTATTTTGGTCTTTATATTTTGACGAGTCCAAGTCTAGTGAAGGATCAGGAGCAGGATGCATTTTGGTCAGCCCGCAAGGAGAAAAAACAATGTTGTCCTGTAGATTAGAATTTGAGTGCACCAATAACACAGCTGAGTACGAAGCATTAGTCCAAGGACTGTACAAAGCAATTGGCCTCAAAGTCTAATACTTAAAGGTCTTTGGTGACTCTGAGATTATTGTTAAACATGTAAGGAATATGATTCATTGTCTTTCGAACCATCTTAAACATTATCAATCGATGGTACAAGAGCTCACATCTCATTTTTTATCATTCAATATTTCTTCCATTCCCAGGTCGCAAAATTCAACAGCCGACTTGCTAGCCAATGTCGCTTCCAAGCTACTCCCTTCCGAAGACTATAGTCCAAATAGGTTTTCAGTAGAATTAATTTTTAGGCCATCCATTCCTGAAAATATAACCAATTGGAGAGTGTTTAACCACGATGATGACATTTTACAGTTTCTGACCTCCAAAAAATCCTATGATAATCAAATCATAGAGGAAGACGAGCACGATATTCAAATGCGAGATAGACCTGAGGAAAACTCAATCCCAAAGCGCGTAGTGAAGCTTGAGGACCTTTACGATATTAAAGATAGGTTTAAACCTGTGTCTAATACAAAGCTCCAGAGCTCTACCTTAAGGTTTGAATTATAAACCTTGCAAGAAAAAACCTCAAACATTTATATAGGAGTCTAAGGAGTCACAATATAACCCAGCCGACCTAACAATAATAATATGAAGCCACAATAGTAACATTAGAGGGCTTATATGGCGTACAATAGTAACAATATGGGCACTATGTGGGTACATCAATATAATAAGTGGTTTGTACTAATAACAATAAGGGTTACACTAGTAGTATAGGGGCCTAAGAGGGTCAAATAAAATCGGAACTCAATAAACTCTTGAAAGCTAAGATTATTTTTCCCGTACGACACTCAAACTGGGTCTCCAATATGGTACCAGTCAGAAAGAAAAATGGAGACATAAGGATTTGTATTGATTTCAGGAATTTAAATAAGGCAAGTTTAAAAGATAACTTCCCGTTACCCACTATGGAGCAGATACTCCAATCAGTGGCACGCTCAGAGTTAATGTCCTTCTTGGACGGGTTTTTAGGGTATAACCAAATTTCGGTCCATCCCGATGACCGACTCAAAACCACATTCAGAACAAAGTGGGGAACATATGCATATCAGAAAATTCCTTTCGGACTTATTAATGCAGGAGCCACTTTTCAAAGAGCAATGGATATCGCTTTCAAAGGGTTAATCAACAGAACAATAGTCGTCTATTTAGATGACATTATTGTATTTTCTAAAGAGAGATCCAACCACTTGCATGATTTGAACCAAATCTTTCAGTGTTGTAAAAAATATGGTATTTCTCTAAACCCTAAGAAATCCTCTTTCGCTCTTGATCAAGGTAAGCTCCTAGGCTTTATTGTTTCTAAAGATGGCATTTATATTGATGCAGACAGGATTAAAGAAATATCTGAAATCCCTTTTCCTCACAATAAGAAATCCATGCAGTCATTTTTAGGCCAAATCAATTTTGTTAAGAGATTCGTTCCAGACTTTTCTCAAATCATTTTGCCACTTCAAACTAAGATTAAGAAAAATTCAGTCTTTAAATGGGGATCGGTAGAAAAGGAAGCATTTGAATTAATCAAACAATCAATAATCAATGCCCCTGCTCTAAATACCCCTAATTTTTCTAATCATTTTACATTGTATACCATCGCATCCGATCTCTCTTATGCTATAGTACTCACACAGATCAACAATCACAATTTGGAAGCACCCATTTCATTCTATAGTTCAAATCTTCAGGGTGCTGAACTAAACTACTCCGAAGTAGAAAAACAATCCTTTGCTGTATATAAAGCTGTTAAACATTACACACCCTTCCTTTTAAAAGCCCATACAAAGGTTATAGTCCCTTTCTCCTCAGTTAGGCAACTATTAATCCAAAGAGAATTGGGAGAAAAAAGGGCAAATTGGGTAACAACACTTCAAGAATATGACGTAGAGATCAAGCTAGCAAAGATTGTTAGAGGCCAAGGTTTTTGCAAGTTATTAGCAGGAGCATCCAACATTCCGGAATCAAGCGATACAGATCAATCTGAAACAATCAACCAGATAAGTATCATTGACTCTGAATCACAGTATGATGATTTAATATTTTATTTGAAAAATGGATATGCACCTCCCAACCTGTCCTACAAAAACAAAAGGGCCATAAGATTGAAAGCAAAAAAATTTACCATTATTGATGATGTGCTTTTTAGGAAAAATTATGATTCAGTTTTATTAAGATGCCTTAGAAAACCTGAAGCACAAAAGGTTTTGCAGGAATTACATGATGGACCAGCAGGAGGCCACTTCAGAGCTGATACCACAGCTCACAAAGTCATCCATGCTGGATATTATTGGCCCACTTTGTTTAGAGATGCTCATGAATATGTAAGGAAATGCCGAAATTGCCAAACTTCTAGTGGAAGACAAAGGAAATCAACCTTCCCTTTGCAACCAGTCAACATTGAACAACCATTTGAGCAATGGGGATTGGACATCATTGGAGAAATTACCCCACATTCTTCCAAACAGCATAAGTATATCCTTACCGCTATTGATTACTTTACCAAGTGGGTTGAAGCGGTTCCTTTAAAGACAACAAATTCTGAAGCTATTATTGAATTCATAGACCAATTCATCATTACCAGGTTTGGTGTCCCGAATGCTCTTGTTTTTGATAATGCATCTTACTTTTCAGGCAATGTTATGTTTGATTTCACAATTAAAAGAGGATTTAAACTCAAATACTCTGCTAATTATTATCCCCAGGGAAATGGTTTAGCAGATTCTACAAACAAAAATCTGATTAAAATTATTAAGCGAACTATCGAACAAAATCATAAGAACTGGCATAAATCTTTAATATTTGCATTATGGGCTGATAGGATAACGCAAAAAGCTTCTATAGGATCTTCTCCATTTAAACTTGTTTATGGAAAAGAAGCAGTGCTACCAACAAATCTTGTCCTCCCTTCTCTAACCATAGTTCAATTTATTGAAGAGAGCCCTTCTTCTTCTTTACAACTTAGACATGACCAAATTCTAAAATTAGAAGAAGAAAGAGAAAAAGCCAAAGTCACTCATGCGAAACATCAGCAGATCATCAAGTCATCATTTGATTCACTTTCATCCAGTTATAAGCAATTTCAAGTCGGGGATTTAGTTCTGAAATGGGACAAAGCCCATGAAGATAAGGGAAAACACACCAAGTTCCAGAAGATGTGGCTTGGACCATTTCAGATCTGTGAAAAGATAGGCCATTCGACCTTTATATTACAAGATTTATCGGGGTTGAGAGATTCTCTCCCTGTTAATGGCCTTATCTTAAAGAAATTCTTCAATTGAGGAGGTAACCCCTTCTCCTTTTAATAGCATTTTTGTAGTTTGTAGGAGCACTAGAAAATAAAGCTGTGAGGTATCTTCTATTGACCTTTGCTGTACTTAAAGAGTTGTTCAAAACAAGTAGTGTGATATTTATTTTTAAAATAAATAGAAGTCTTAAACAAAAGGAATGATTTCTAGGAAATTAGATATAATTGCATTCTGAAACTACACTGCAATCTTAGTGAACCCCTCTCAAAGTTTATAAATATTGTAAATCTTTTTAGATTTTCAAATTGGTCACAAGAAGGTTATCAATATCAAAATAGAAACTAATCCAATTTTAGCATCTCCAACTCTTACCTTGTCATCCATTTACTCTTAAGGAGGAAATTGTCTATCCCACTCACCAAAGCTTGTGATTACTCAGAATGTAATTCCAAGAATACTGGATATAAAAGATAAGAGGTCTTATTACAAGCCTGCTTACCATGTTCATAAGGAAATAGTTTAGCCGACATTACCAGTACTGCATACCAAAACAGGGTAATGGCTTCAATTGTAAGACAGGGGGTCTCATCACGAGCCAGCTTGTTCAGTTAGATTACTACCAGTGAATGGCATTGTCACTTAGCTGGCCACCAAACCAGGCCAATAGATTTTTATCTTACAAAATAACAGAAAAGAGAAAAGAAATACAAAATGTGAAAAACATGTTTTGAATTCATTCTGTTAATCATGCTCTAAGGTGAATGGAACAATAGACAATGACATCGTTAAAAGGTATCCCTGCCGAAACTATGAACGTTTGCTGGCAGCATAGGCTCTACCTATGACAAAGGAGTTAATTTTAAAAGCTGATTTGGAAAAGTTTTCTGTTTTATCATTATCAACCAATAGAGAACAATTTAAAATCTAGAATGTATCTAATTTTAAACAAGAGAGGGAATTAGCAAAGAAAGTTTTATTTTGTTTGGAATGCAACTATACCTAGTTATATTAGAATTTTCCCCTTTTGATAAAAATTTCTATTTTGAAAAAGTTTAAGCATTTCTATACTTTTCAGAGATAACTGTTTCTTCCAGCGAATCGCCAATTGTTGTGCCCTACAACAACCCCCCATTTCATATCATTACTATTCCATAACCAGAATATGGAATGGGTCCCTTATTAATTTTGTTTTTAAATTGGTATCAATTAAAGTTCTATTTCAAAAAAAGGCCTGAAGAAATAAAAGAAAACATGACTAAAAGGCCTCTTCAATATAACCAATCAAAAACCTTAACGTAAAACAATTTATCTTTTATCATTGTGATAAAGCGATCGCAAGATCGCATATCGCAATGACAAAGGGAACACAACTTAGGGACATCTTGATTTCCGCCAATGCGAAATCACTATCGGGTATCGGTGAAACATAAAGTAACACAATTAAGAACCCCTTGCCCCGATGCGATGCGATATCGGCAATCGGCAATCATGCCTAAGCGCAAATAAGTTCCCTCTCGCCCCGATGCGATGTGACATCGCTATCGGCGATCGACGATTCACCATGTACGCATTCCTAACTGCCCCACTCGCTACTCCTGACACGATGCGATATCACTATTGGCAATCGGGGATTCCAAATGGAACCAAAGCAATGACTTAGGATTTTCCCGACACCCGATTGTGAAAAGGGAAAAAGCGCAATTTTCAAAGTAAAATCATAAAGGCAGTTTAATACGATTTATTCATAATTAAGGCAATATATTTTGAAAAGCCGCTCATCTGCGTTCAACCGCCAAATCGCCCAAGGCATGCTTCAAATAAATCATTCGGCCATTAACCAAAGCTACTGGTATTAATGAGATTGACAAGCCTTAACGGCCATTTAATGAAAACATCAAGCTTGCGATCTATTCTCATATTTGATCCGAAAGTCGTCTTAAGTCAATCTATCACCATGAATTTATCAAGATATATATACCTCAGTCTATTCAATTCATGTTATTGTTTTTTGTATTACCCCATGTGCTTCCACTATACATCCCTGATAAGTTACTTGCCAGGGAAGTAGCTTATCAAATCAATGCCGATGGGGTTACTCAGACCCTGAAAAAAGCAAAAAAGCATGTCTGGACCTCCTTTCCCCTACGAATTGGAATTTACACTTTGCATTATATCAAATATGTAGAGAAGGAAGCTGGGAAGATAAATTTGCTGACTCTAGCCACTCAACCAAGCAGGTAGTACGATCCAAGCAAAATCGCTTACAATGCGCTCGACCTGGCCAAATTGGCCAAGTTTGAGCACAAAGAAGACAGATTCGAGGATTTGTTTGCATCGACTGAATCACTATATCAAGTTAAATCGCTTGCCAGAAATGAATACAACGATGAGGGGCTAGCCGAATTTAACAGAATTAGAGAACAAAGGTTGCAAACACTGCCTCTAGACCTGTTAGTGACTACTCCAACGACGAAAAAATCAAGCGAGCCTGAGCAACAAAGTAATACGCAACCTCCTACTACATCAAAGAAGCAGGAGGAAGTGCATAATTAGAGGCAGGAAGAAACACAAGAAAATGTGCAGCGACAGGATGAAACCCAGGTGAAAACTCAAGAAGAGAGCAACTCGAAAGTTAATGATGATACACAAATTGATCCGAATTTGCTCCAGCAATGGCAGCAATTCAACTCAATCATCGGCAACCTAGAGTGCTCGAAAGATGATGAGGTTTCTAAAGAGGGCGACACACAGGAAGCAACATCAAAATAGGTTTCGGGTGAAACAAGCGACCCACCCAAATCAAAAGAAACAGAAATAATTCCTAAGGATCCATCGGGCGAAATCATTTTGCAAATTGAAGAGATTCCCCCCTTGGATGTATTTTACTACCCTAAGAATAAAGTTGTTGTAAAGCGACAGAGTAAGAGGAGAAGGGCTGATCAACCTTCTCTATTCCCTGAATTAACAGAACGGGAAATGTTGTGTGGAAAGAGGAATTTGACCCCTACGATGACTTAACCAAGCTATCACAATACGCCGGAGCATATTCGGCGGAGACCATTGATAAAGCATCGGAGGTGAGTAGTTTATTGAAAGCGAAAGATCAAGACATCTTCTCGCTACAGGCTCAATTATCGAAAGTTCAGCAGAAGGCAGAGCAGGCGAAGTAGGAATTTCTAGTACAACAGCAAAACAATTATCAGCTAACTAAGCAATTACAAGAGGAGAAACAGAGGATTGACGAGAGCGCAATCCAAAGGCAAAAGGAGCTATCGGCAGCATTGGAGCAATTAAGAATATCAACTGAGGGAACGATAAAGTCTAAAGATGAGCAAATCGCTCAATTGTCAACTCAAATTGAGAAAAGGAAAATGCTCCCTCAGGTAGATGAATTTAAATTAGAGGCGCTTCAATTAAATAAGGCATTGATAAATCAGGTTAAGCTCCTATGTCAACAAATTACCCAGGCAGAGCCATTGTGCGAATTGGTAGCATCCATAAGCGAAAAGGTAGAAAAGGCAAGGACAGATTTGGATCAGGCCGAAGAAACACTGACAAGTTTTCTGGAATGGCAAGATTTCGATCAAGGCCAGGCAACTAATCTACCAAGAATTCTGGAATCGCACAAAGAAATACTATTCACAGAATGGAAATCACAGTTAATGAAGGCAGAAAGAGCGATTTTTCGATGCAAAGAAACCACTGATAATTTGGTTGAATTAGTAAATAATATGCTTTATTTGTCTAATATGATTTCCCAACGTACTCCAGGCCAATTAACAACGACAAAGATGTTGGAGCATTCATGCTACCCGGAGCTGGAGAAAAATGGAAGATTAATCGCGGGGATCAATAGTTTAACATGGGATGCCTATTGGTTCTTCTTAGTGAAGCCATACAGCCAAAGAGTCGCCTTAAAATGCCTTAGAGATGCTATTGGGTATATCATACTCGACATTCAGGATGCCACCTTTGCTGCCCAATTCAGCTTGCGCCTCAACAGACCGCCAGAAGTGGAACCGATGCTTGCGATAAGCCATCTCAAGTTTAAAGGCAAACAACATGAGTCGTGATTCACATCGCCGACTGCCAGATTGCCCCAAGGAGATAGATTGCATTTACTGATGCCAATTTAGTAGGATTTTGTTTCATAGATTTTTTTTAGCTTAGTAGTATTTATAGACCCTTTCATGCATTTAGAAAGGGTCGTAAAGTTTTGTATATGACTGAAACCCTGAAGTTGC
>APFE031292387.1:95444-117515 GCA_000404065.3 Pinus taeda
CTGCGGCGCCTCCTGCGGCGCCTCATGCGGTGCCTCCTGCGGCGACTCCTGCAGCGCCTCCTGCGACGACTCCTACGGCGACTCCTGCAGCGCCTCCTGCGGTGCCCTCCTGCAGCGCCTCCTGTGGCGACTCCTGTGGTGCCTCCTGCGGCGCCTCCTGCGGCGTCTCCTGTGGCGCCTCCTGCGGCGCCTCCTGTGGCGTCTCCTGCGGCGCCTCTGCACTTCTGCAGCTGCAGCGCTTGAGAGATTACCCTTCACAGATTTGCTTTCCACTTCACTTTCATATAGATCGAGCTTTTGAAACAATAACCCAATATTTCAGATCTTAAGATATTCAAACCAAAAGCATGCTTAAGCCAAATGATCTCCTTTGCTTTATATAGGCAAGCTCTTCCTCAAATCATGGATCATGGGGCTCAATAATAATAATAAAATAAAACAATACCATGGGCCAAAACCATAACAAACCAATACCATCAACTTAATACTAGGGATCAACACGTCTGTCGAGATGCCATGGTCCAAAAACCATAGGTTCAAATTCCAAGGACTAACTACCATGGACCAAAGGTAAGTTTTCCCACATGAAATAAACTTTTCTCCATAGGTTCAAATTCCAAGGACTAACTACCATGGACCAAAGGTAAGTTTTCCCACATGAAATAAACTTTTCTCTGCATAAAATTCCGTGAACTTTTCTCCACATGAATAAACTTTTTAATTCTCATCATATTGAGAGCCATGCCATGGGTGTTGCCATCAAGTACAACATCTGTAATATATAATCATACCGGAAACATAATGCCAACAGATATCATTGGGGAAATAACTCCACAATCCTCCAAACAACATAAGTATATCCTTACTACCACTGATTACTTTACTAAGTGGGTTGAAGCAATTCCTTTAAAGACAACAAACTCTGAAGTAATTATAGAGTTTATAGATCAATTCATCATTACCAGGTTTGGCGTCCCAAATGCTCTTGTTTTCGATAATGCATCTTATTTCTCTAGAAATGCTATGTTTGAGTTCGTTGTTAAAAGAGGATTTAAATTGAAATATTCTACAAATTACTATCCCCAGGGTAATGGTTTTGCAGAGTCTACCAATAAAAATCTAGTAAAAATTATTAAGCGAACTATTGAACAGAATTATAA
The DNA here is from genome assembly GCA_000404065.3 of Pinus taeda. Lineage (NCBI taxonomy): Eukaryota > Viridiplantae > Streptophyta > Pinopsida > Pinales > Pinaceae > Pinus > Pinus taeda. Next base: position 96,605 of record APFE031292387.1, read on the forward strand.
AAACTGGCACAAATCTTTAATATTCGCACTATGGGCTGATAGAATAACATAGAAGGCTTCCATAGGTACTTCTCCATTCAACCTTGTATATGGGAAAGAAGCAGTGCTACCAACCAATCTAGTGCTTCCTTCTCTAGCCCTAGTTCAGTTTATTGAAGAAAGCCCTTCTTCTTCTATTCAACTTAGACATAATCAAATCTTAAAATTAGAAGAAGAAAGAGAAAAGGCCAAAATTACTCATGCAAAACATCAGAAAATTATCAAGTCATCTTTTGATTCAACTTCATCCAATTCAAAACAGTTACAGGTTGGTGATCTAGTTCTGAAATGGGACAAAGCCCATGAGGATAAAGGAAACCACACCAAGTTCCAGAAGATGTGGCTTGGACCATTTCAGATCAATGAGAAGATAGGCCATTCGACATTCATATTACAAGATCTATCAGGAAAGAGGGATTCTCTTCCTGTTAATGGCCTCATCTTAAATAAATTCTTCAATTGAGGAGGTAACCCCTTCTCCCTTTTAATTTCAGTAGAATTTGTAGTTTTAGGATTATTAGGAAATAAAGTTGTAAGATATCTTCCATTGGCCTTTGCTATACTAAAAAGTTGCTCAAAAGAAGTAGTTTTGATATTTACTTTTAAAATAGAAGCCTTAAACAAAAGGGACAATTTTTAGGAAATTAGGTATATTCACATTATGAAACCCCATTTCATTTTTGTGAAATCTTCTCAAGATTTAGAAGTACTGTAAATCATTTTAATGTTTTCAAACTGGCCACAAAAATGTTATCAATATCAAAACATAAACTAATTCAATCTTAGCATCTTCAACTCTTACCCTGTCATCCATTCTCTCTTAAGGACAAAATTTTCCATCCCATTCATCCAAGTTTATGATTACTCAGAGTGTAATTCTAAAATATTTTATATAAAAGATAAGGGGTCTTATTACAAGCCTGCTTACCATGATCATTTGGGAAATAGTTTAACTGAACATTACCACACACTGCATACCAAAACAGGGTAATGGCTTATAATCATAAGGCAAGGGGTCTCATCACGAGCCAGCTTGTTCGGTTAGATTACAACTAGTGAATGGCATTGTCAAACAGCTGGCCACCAAACTAGGACAATGACTTTTTATCTTACAAAATAATAGAAAAGAAAAGAAAGCATATTTTAAATTCATTCTTTTAATCATACTCTGAAATGGATGGGATAATGGACAGTCAAATGGTTAAAAGGTATCTCTGTCGAAACTATGAACGTTTGCTGGCAGCAGAGGCTCTACCTATGACAAAGGAGTCAATTAAAAAGGCTAAGTTGGAAAGGTTTTTTGTTTTATCACTATCAACCAATAGAGGCCAATTTAAGACTTAGAATGTATTTAATTTTAACAAGAGAAGAAATTAGAAAAAATAGCTCTTATTATATTCAGAATGTATGTATACCTAGTTATATTAGAATTTTCCTCTTTGATAAGATTTCTATATAAAGAAAGTCTAAGTATTTCAATATTTCTCAGAGATAACTGTTTCTCCCGGGGAATTGCCAATTGTTGTGCTGTACAACAACCCCCCATTTCATAAATTTTTACTTTCAAAACTATAATATGAAATGGGTCCCTTTTAGATAAAATTGGTATCAACTTATCATTCCTCAAAAGGTCCGAAAAGAAACAAAACATTATAAAACCTTTTGAGTCAACATATAATCGGTCTTATAATAAAAAATGAATAATTCTTTATTATTGCGATAAAGCGATCACAAGATCGCATATCACAATAACAAAGGATGCATAACAAAAGATCCATTGGTTTTCCCCGATGCGACAAGCGCGAATAACTATTGGATATCGGGAAGGTAAGCAATCGTAACAAAAGGCCCCTCTCTTTGCTCCGATGCGATATCGCTATCGGCGATCGGGGAATGTAACATGCATGCAACTAAAATCCCTCTTCTAAAAGCTCCCGATACGAATTAGCGATATCGCTATCGGCAATTGGGGATTCCGCATTAACACCAATATAACTACTTAAGCATTCCTCCGATCCCTGATTGCGATAAAGCTAAGTGCGACTTTCAAAAAGGATTGATAAGGCTTGGGTATATTGTCTTAAATTATTATTAAAAGCCTTTCTCTTCCCGATAGTGATTCACTTGCGATCAACTGCCAAAAAATCAAAGCCACGCTTAAATGAACTATTCGGCGAATAAAGGATATGATGAGAATTTAAATGATTGACAGGTTTAAATGGCCAATTAATGGAGCAGTTATGCCAAAATCTCTTCAGAGATTGTATCCGCGGCAGTCTTATGTTAATCCTCCATTATTCATTGATTGACATAATTCTTTCATACTTGGTTTGCGCCACCTATTCTCTGCATTACGTTCATTTTATCTACTGTGCAGAGCTCCTCCAAAGCAGCGAATTTAAGCCAAATGGGGAAGAAGTCTAAGAAATTTGGAACAGCTTCAGCTTCCGCAGTAACAGGACAACATACTGCCGATCTAGGACCAAGTAAAAAAGGATTAATCTCAGACACCACATGTCTTGGTCTCGGTAATACTACTTGGGAGAGCATCTATAACCTGGTTGAGGCCAAAGAGCCTCAGGAAACATCAGTACAAGCTACAGCAGGATCGAACCGGAAGTCTGAGGCTACCCTAAAGGATTTGGCCGATTCTTACCTACACCGGATAGTGGCTCAAGAGGAAATTCTTCCATACACACATGTGGTAAGATGGGTAGTTGAGGAAATCCCAATTACAAATAGAACATTTTGCACTATCGACGGGAGAGTCTTCGGTTCATTTCAACCCAATGATTTGAGACAAATGTACCATTTGCCCGAACCAGAGAAGAAGTATAACAAAGCATTTCTGGAGAAGTTCAAAGATGAGAATGAAACTGAATTAGCGCCTATACGGGAATGGAGATAGAACCCAGTGAAACACAAGCATGAGTCCTCGGGTAAGTACTCTGTCGATTCCTTGTGTTCTCCTTATTGTTATGCTGGAGCGATGATGTGTATGATTTGGGGGTTGTATGACTCCTCAAAATTCTCCATAGAGATGGTACCTTTAATGGAAGCAGCATGCAATAGCAAAATAATGGATTGGGGTAATATATTATCTCATAAGTTAGCAACAGCTATTCTTGATTTCAGAAACAAAACCCGCGTTACTGATAGGTTTATTCCTCCATTTTACTTTAGTGCCTACATCTTAGATACTCTCTGTTTTAACTCCGAATTTCCTGTGCTGGGGTGGAGATGGACTCCACAGGACCACATGCCCATTCATATCTATCACCAGAAATTGTGGAAAGCCCATTATAAACACCACCTATATCAAGTTTGCAATGAATTTATGTTACCCATTTACTATGCAATTTTTGACAAACCTGCTCCTAATATTTCCTCACAAGCAGAGATTGAATTGACAGCCTCAGGAACCTAGTTCAGAGAATAAAAATTTACATATCTAAGAGTTTTCAGCAGTCATGCCAAGCCTCATGTCCTCCCCTTGTATATACCCAACAAACTATTGGCTCGAGAGATAGCATATCAGCTTACATCTGCAGGAGCTACAAAGACTCTGAGGAATTCAAAGAAGCAAGTCTGGCCTCCTTTTCCTCTAAGATGTGGTGTTTACACTCTGCATGACTACAAGCATGCAGAGAAAGAAGCAGAAAAGATAAATATACTGAATCTCGCCACTCTTCCTAACAGACGATTTGATCCAAACAAAGTCGTCTATAATGTACTAGAACAGGCAAAAGTCACTAAATTTGAACATAAAGAAGATGCGTTTGATGACCTATTCTCCTCGGCCGAGTCATTATTTCAGGTTCAAGCGATAGCTAAAATGAGATATCACGACGACAGGTTAGTCGAATTTAACAAACTTAGAGAGCAGAGGTTGCAAACTCTGCCTCTAGATTTGTTAGCCACTGCCCCGATGACACAGTCAAGCGAGCCTGAACAGCGACTTACCAACGAACCTCCTGCTACATCAGAAATTTTTGAAGAAGTCCAAAGAAGAGAGCAGGAGGAACTCCAAAGGAAAGAACAGGAAGAAGCATAGAGGAAAGAACAAGAGGAAGCGCAGAGGAAAGAACAAGAGAGAATACATGAGGAGGAATAGAAAAGGCAACAGGAGCAGAGCAGCAAGGATGTGAATGTCAATACCCAAATTGACCCGAGATTGCTTCAGGAATGGCAGCAGTTCGACTCAATCATAAGCAATCTTGAAAGCTCAAGGGATGTCGATACATCCAAAGCGACTAATACACAGGATACAGCATCAAAAGAGGTTCCAAGCGAAGGAACCAGCGGTCTACCCCCTACTACAGACCGAGAAATAATTCCCAAGGATCTTTCAGATCAAATCATTTTGCAAGTGGAGGATATACCTCCATTGGATGTCTTTTATAGCCCAAAGCACAGGGCCATAGTATAGCGACAACGGAAAAGGAGAAGGATTGATAAACCTTCGTTGTTCCTTGAACAAACAGTGACAGCCAACTTAGTTTAGAAGGAGGAATTTGATCCTTCCGATGACCTAACAAAGCTGTCCCAATATACTGGAGCCTATTCGGCGGCCACCATGGACAAGGCATCAGAAGTAAGTAATTTGTTAAAAGAAAAATACCAATAAATCGCTTCGTTACAAGCACAGCTACGGAAGCACAGCAGAAAGCAGAACAATTAGAACAGCAATTGTCCATGCAGCAACAATTAAATAATCAACTAAACAAGCAGTTGCATGAAGAGAAATAGAGGGTAGATTTGAGTGTGATTGAAAGGCAGAAAGAATTATCAGAGGCATTAGCAAAATTGAAGACAATGAATGAACATATGGTAAAGACAAAAGATGAGCAAATTGCTCAATTATCGGGTCAAATAGAGAAGTTGAAGAGTCTTCCGCAACCTGCCGATTTCAGGGCAGAAGCACTACAGATTAATAAGGCACTGGTAACACAAATAAGATTATTGTGTCATAAAATTGCTCAAGTTGAACCCTTTTGTGACATAACAACATCAATAATAGATAAATCAGTGGATGCTAGATATGACTTAGGGAAGGCTGATGACACCTTAACATATTTTCTTACTTGGCAGGACACCTAGTGAGGGATAGACAGTGAATTTGCCTAAAATCTTAGAATCCCATAAAGAAATTCTATTCATGGAGTGGCAGTCCCAATTGATGAAGGCAGAGAGAGCAGTTTCTAGATGCAAATTATCCACAAGTAATTTGATTGAATTGATTAACAATACTCTCTATTTATCTAATATGATCTCTCAATGTACACTAGGTAACTTACTATCGGCCAAAACATTGGAGCAATCATGTTATGAAGAGCTCGAAAAGAATGGGAGATTGATCACAGGTATTAAAAGTTTAACTTGGGACACCTATTGGTTGTTCCTAGTAAAACCATATAGCCAGAGCACTGCCCTCAAGTTCCTAACAGATGCAATCAGGTGCATCATTCCCGATATACATGATGCCACCTATTCTTCTCAACTCAATTCTTATCTCAGGCGCCCTCAAGAAGTGGAACTGATACTAGCGATATTCCAACTCACGTCAAAATGCAAACAGCCAGAGTGATGAATCATGCTGCCAACTACTAGATTGCTGTGGGGGAGATATTCAAGATCAAGTTATACCAATTTAGTAGAATTTTAATTTTGCAGTTAGTTAGTTTAATTAAGTATTTATAGACCCTTTCATGTATTTATAAAGGGTCGTAAGTTTTTTTATATGACTTAAACCTGAAGTTGCACTACTGTACTTCAGGTATATTTTTTTATAAAGACTGGGCCAATTATTCCAATTTTGATAATGAAGCTTTTATGTGTATGTGCACTACTACCTTTATTTAAAAGTATTTCTGAGTTAGAAGAAGGAATTCGAATTGCAATTGATGTTGGGAATGATTTGCAGCTCATATGGTACTACTATCTATGTCTGAATTCATTCTTTTTATGTGAATTGTTATTTGATCATTTTTTGCTATTATTGAATATATGCATGTGTTTTAACAACATTCTTTATGCTTTCCACTATTGGATGTTTACAGCGTGATTTTATTCTAATCATACATGTATCAATAATATAAAAAGATAAGTGTAACAATGTTTTATTAATTACTTTGTTCAACTATTTGAACAAAGCAATTATTATATGAATGAATGTCTATGTTTATTGAATAGAGTCATCTATATGCCTATTGATGAACACAGATCATCAAACGTTGCACTTAAGAATAGAAGCTTCCCGGGATAGAATATTCATTTGTATTTTCACTTTTAGATTAAGTCATCCATTCATTATCACTTATTAGAAAACCAGTCACTCATCCATCCCTTTTTATTCATTACTAGGAAACTGGTCCCATTATATCTAGTCGGAGCCACCATCCCAAATGGAAAAGGAGCTGTATTAAGGTCCGGACCGGGTGGTTATCCCCCGATGTTGATGCAATGATTTTTGAGGCCTCAACACCTTGCAACCAAGGAAAACCTTAGAGTTATATTGGTTGGGTTTATGCTCTTGATGGGGCTCCTGCTCCAAACAATGTTGTGCCCATGGAGTCTATGTTGAATCTCTTAACTCAAATGGATCTTTCTCAAATCATAATCCTAGGATTTTTCTCTTATATATCAAATTTCAAAGTTCCCATGGAATTAATTGATGACTTGTCTCAATTGAAGTTTGATGGCGAGGGTGAAACATTCATAGCTGAGCACATATATGTGTTTCTCAAATTTTTTGAATATTATGAGATTAATTGTGACCATGTTGCTAGTAAATTATTCACCCTCAATCTTGAAGGTTGGGTTAAGAAATAGTGTCATACTTTATTAGCTACTTCCATTCATTTATTTGAACAAATCTTTTTGGAGCTTCATCAATCCTTTGACATGTATGACTATCAATATGTATGTTAAAAGATTGATCTGCTTAGAATGAAACCTAGTGAATTTCCAGAGTATTTTCTTAATCATTTTCTTCACATTTTCTATGAATTTCCTGAGGGAGTGATTGATTCGAATTTCGTTAAGAAAAAGTTTTAAAATTTGATTCTAGTCACCTTGAAATATTTTGAATCTGAACCCCAAGATGATTTTTCTTGCCCAACTTTTAAAAACCATGAGATACCTTTAATTTTAGAGGATGAACCTATTACTTTTATTCCTTTTCCTCCTCCTTTTCTAGTACCAATTTGGGTGCAACCTAGTGATGATGTAGAAGTTGGGAAATCTAAAATTCAAATTGTTGATCCATCCATTCAACCTCCATCCACTTCCTATGATCTAGGTCTTATTGAGGAGAAATTGGACAGGTTGAGTAATTGCATGGATCCTAGATTGAAAGTTGATCCCTTGGTTTTTTAAGATCGTATAAATGAAGATAATCCTAATCTTGAATCTGATCTAATTGAAAACATGGTTTCCTCCAGGGATACCCTAAAACCTCTATCATCTATATCTCATGATTCGCTTGATCCAACTACTTCAAACTCGTTGGATTCTAGCCTATTGTTTCAAACCATAATCAAGAACAAGGTAGTTGTAGTCACATGTAGAGAAGAAAAGTGTTGGAGATAGGTCTTATCTTTCTTCCCTCTTTCCTTTCTAGTTGATGACCAATGTTCTAGCCTTGATAACCTGCCAAATGATTCTAAGCCCTCCATTCAAGTTGTGACTTTGGAAAAACATCACCTTGACATCCATGTTTCCACTATTACATGTGGTGATGAGTTCCCAATCAAATTAGGTGATATATTTCCTTTTTCTGAGGACTTGGACTTGCAAGGTATTGATTCAAAACCTACTTCCCATAGTGTATAATATCCATTTATGGGTTGGGATACTCTTTCAATTCAAAATGATCCTAGAATTCCTCTAATACATACATCTTCATATATCAAGTATGAAGAGGTAAGTTGTCAATATTTTGAACCTTTGGTATATCATGTTGGAGAAAAGCAAGTTCAATATGAATATCACATTGGTATGCATGTCTTTGACCATTATACTGATGATAAAAATATTGATCCATTGGTCTTACAAGTTCAATCTGATTTAGCTACAAATGGTGTTCCTCCTCTCGAGTCTTTTCATCCTTCCTCACCTCTAGCACACTATTCGTTGTAACCATATATGTTTGATAAATTTGTCATACCAGTAGTTCCTCTAAATCCTTTAGATATTTATTCGGTTGACCATGGTTTCAATTAGGTACAGGATGGTGTGATCCTAGAATCAAAGGATGAAAAGTTTGAATCCATTATTCATGATTTGTTCAACTGTAAATATTTCATAAGTTAGGAGGAAGATGTTCCAACTCTATCTAATCAAGGAATTTTTCGAATCAATGCATCTAAATTTTCTATCCATAAAGAATTTGATATCTTTAATCTTAAATCTAACCAAACCAATGGCATTATCAATGTTTTTATTGACACATATAATGATAGTGGTGCATATATACCTGTTGATTTTTCTAAGCCACCCAAATGCAATGATCCATTGTTAGAAAATTCAGAGACCTGTCAACAAGTCAAGGAACTTCAACTCTCGGTGATGGTTATGTCAAGTTATCACAATATTGTTGAGGTCTTCAAACTAAGCTAGATCCAAATTTTCACACATACTTATTTCCTTAACATTAACCCATTGGTTGTGAGATCATTCTTAAGGGATTTTTAGTGTTTCCAAGTTGATCTTCCTCATCATCAAGAAACAATTTATAATCAGAATAAGGAGTCTTGTTTTGCTAGCCCCTTTTCATGTGAGTCCCTTACATTATACCAAGGATGGAGAGCACATTTTTAGCAGATCCTTACAACGTTAAATCCTGCCAATTTAATTATCAACATAAAGGTCATTTTGGGTTGGAGGATTTATCTCTGCTAATTTCTTTTTAGATTGATTATATCCTTATCCATTTTTTGTATATTGTGATGTTAATCATCTTCCCGGAACTATTTTTCTCCTTAAGTGATAGTAAATCCTTGAATCATTTAGTGGAACAAAACCCTCGTGTTGATACGAATATTGGGTTTGATTTGACACATGTTTCCAATATTTTGTCAAATCAGTATCTTGATTGGTTTCTTGGATTTACAATGTCAACAATTGTTTTTAATGCACCAATTTTTCCAATTGTTTATTTTGCATGTAACTGGATACAAAGGGAACCAATAGACACTTCAGAGCCTTATATGTTAATTGATCAATCTAATCATAATACCAAAGAGTCTCTCATGATTCAAATGTGGTAATTGTAACTTTATCTTGTCATGAGATTTACAATTTTAAAATTAGTTGTTGTGAATATCAATATCCAATCATTGATTGGTTAGAGAAATCCTACTTGGAAAGCTCCTATGCCAATGATAAGTTTTGATCTTTCTTAATGCCTGCAAAAATTGAATACATAGATGAATGTACATTTGCAAGAAGACTTCAAGGTTTGTATTATTGACATTTCAATCAATAAGGTAAATATATAGAATAGCTCAAACTAGTTGGTATGGAACATATTTTTGTTAACAAGAAAGGCCTTCAGTTCATTATGCAAGTGTTTCAAGTTTTTATCTTTTTTGTTGCAAAATGTTTTTAATTGCTTTTAATTGTTCGCATATTTTTCTTTACAGATCAGGAGTAGTTAAAGTGGTTACATTGGGAATTTCATTACACTTATCCCTCACATTATAGCCAATTAGGTTAGGAGTAGGTCTAGTTGAATTTTAGCTTCCCTTTCCACTCATAGTACACTTGCTCTCCATCCAGTCTCTACAAGTGTTTTGTTTTCTTATTTTATGTTATGCATGTTTCTTTTAGTTTAGTTCTCCATTTGCTTTGCCTTTTGGCCTTGTTTAGTTATGCATTTTCTTTCATGTTTTATTTAATAAGACTTTGCATGAAAACTGCTCTCTTTTGGCTCAAAAAGAAATGCGGTGAAACCTGAAAAGGGCAATTGTGATGAAAAACAATGCTTGGCTTATCTGTTAACCTCTTCTCTATTTTGGGTTTACATATATTTAAAATCAATGATGTATGAATGGAAAAGATGATCCATTTGAATGGAAAGCCTTTAGAAGAACCATGACACCTACATCTATTTTAGCATCCTCATTACTTGACTCAGTATGGTAATTGAATAGTGTTTTCTCGATGATCCAAGCAAGTAGAGAATGGAAAAGGGAAAATCAATAAGACCAATATCAGAGGTATATATACCTGTTTATGAAGGGGAAACATATTCTTCTCTTAATAAATCGGTATCCCTCTTCTTCCCTGATCAATAAATAAGTGCCTAAGCACACTAAAATAAATAAAAATCAAAGGTGAAAGAAGAGAAAGGCTTCCTACGTAGAGAGGTGAAGCAAGTAACTTTGTCGAGGTACTATCTAGGCTCACTAGCAGCGAAGCAATGCTTGTGTTCCTGAAGTGACTCCATTTTGGTTCTATCCAGGCCCGTTGGTAGCTGAGAAAAAGCAAATATGAAAACTCATACTCTCATCATCTTAAAATCATAATTATATTACCCTTCTCCCAAATCGAAACAATTGTGATATGGAAAGCCTTGTGAATGTGTTCAATCGAGGAAAGGAATAAAGGAGACTACATCCATAACCAAGACATATGGGGAAGCCTTGGTAATCAACACGATGAATCAATACTTTCCAAAATATTGAGACCTTGCACTTAAAGGTGAAACCTAAGCGAAGAAGTTGGAGTTCTACCATTGTGTCACCAAGTGCTGATGCTACGATCAACACCATCCAAATTTTTTCTTACACTTGAATTTTGGAGCCTACTGAGGATCTTACGATCTGTCATCTCATGGTAACTTCATCATCGATTGATGTTGTGCTAAGTATTTAATTCTTCTTCCTAGTTTTTCACTATCAAAGTCACATGGTCACACAAGCTCAGTCCTTGATGAATTCATAAGCGCACTCCTTTAATGAAAACTTGAATAGGAATAGCACAGTACATCAAGACAATGGCTTTGCAATCCTTAAGCTATTTTGATAGTGAGTGCACACTTTCTATTGATAGTCTCCGTCACTTTTGTTGCAATTGTACTTCTATTTTGGTGATTTTTCCCAACTGTCGCTTTTGCGCACCTTTGCCTTCACAAGTCTAGATTTCACATTCCCGAATGTCATTTTTTCTTTATTTCACTTTAAAAAGTGGTGTTTTCATGTTATATTCACTCCCTCATGTGTCAATTCAATTTCTTTAGGTTTTGCAAGTGTCATTTTTATTTTTTCTTACTACCGTAAGCGGTGCTTCTAGCCCTTTTCCCTCATGTATGTGTCGCACCTCTTTAAAACACTAAATTTGTATCTAGTGCACACTTTTGTAGTATATGATACTATAGATCATTAGAATATGTGCTAGAAACATTACTACAACTTAGAGCACTTTATGGTCACACATGAACCTTCTATCGCAATTTGTATTTTAAGTGTCACATTTTGGCGTTTCAACTATTGCACTTGGAAATAAGTGTCACTTCCTTGTACTTTCAAGGTGTGATTGTTTTTCATGAATCCTATGAATTCTTATAACTTGTATTGATGGAATTCATGTGTGTGATACATGTTTGAGTCTTGTTTAGATGTGTTTTCCTCTTTTACTCTACTGATCTCACACTTAGCCATTTTGGGTCCCTTCTTGGTCCTCCTACCCAGTGAAAGTTATGAAAGCATAAATCCTTCACCAGGTGATGACCATTTCCTATTCATAAGCCCCATGGATTATATATCTTCTTCCTAGATTTGTGCAGTGAGCCTCTCCTAAGGTCAACTCCTTTGATTTCAATTTGAGAATCTTCCAAGCATTGTCAGCTAACCCTTGTTGCATGCACTGACTCACTGCACTAATTTTTGATCACCTCTGCCATGCAAAGTGCATAGAGAACTCCTAGATGATAGCAAGGAATTTTGTCATCCCCTTGCAAAATAAAACTATCCAGTTCAAATACCCTCCTCCCTTCATAATGTAGTGGTTACTTCCTATGCTAAGTGACCTAAGCTTCTACTCCCTGCCTCAATGAACAACGTATCTCCTCTTATAGATATCCCTTGCTAAAGAAAACTATGCTAGAATAAGGTGAAAATTTTATTTCTAGTAGATAGTGGGCCAATATTGAGGAAAATTATGCTAGCCTCAGGGCTCCCCTTCCTTATTCATGCATAGCGTAGTTCTAATCAACAGTGACTCATCCTTAGCCACTAGACTTGCCTAATGCATAAAAGACAAGCTCAAGCCTCTCACTCCCAATGCACGGTGAATTTTTAGTAGACAAGGAGACTCTATCAAGTCAAACCACACCATCCTTTAATCCTTCTCTTCCTTCCTAGCACATAGCATAGTTCTAATAAAAAAGACTTCAACTCCTGTCCACTAGACGTCCCCTCTACATTGAGCCTTCTCTTATATTTCCTCTTTTATTCATAGCCTATTCCTAGAGCACAATGAGGCCTCCTCTCATTCATTTTCAAGTCAAAATGAATTATCTTTAGCTCCTCCTCCCTTGAGCCTAGCGCATGGAACAATTCCAGTCAACAGGGGTCATCACATTGTTCCTTGCACTTTTCCACTACGCTAGACCTTGAAGAGTCCCTCTTCATAATGCATGATGCAGTTCTAGTGATAAGTGGTGCTCTCCTTAGACATTGCTGAGATCATCACTGCCATCCTCATCAAGAATTTTCTTCTCAAACCTTCCACAGGCTTATCACAAACTGCTTCTTCCACGAGCAAGGTAGGATAGAATAGATGATTCAAGACTGCATTTTCCTTGTCATGAGTGATCTTCATTGGAAGATGTACCTCCTCAACATGGCAACGAGATTCTTGATCCAAGTGGATGTTGGTGGCCACCTGTCTATTCCACTTGGACCCCCACCACTGTCTCTTTCAGTGTTTCATTTTCCTTAATTGTAGCACATTTTACTATTTTTGGTAGTTTTCGAGTCTTGAACTTCCAGAGCCATTTTGAGGCCAAACGATGTCTTTTTGGGAAAATGGGTATTTAGTTGATGTTTTCCATACAAAATTTGTAGTCCTTGAATAGATATTTCTAACAAGGTATTGTTTGTGTCAAACAAAGATCATATGTCAAATTTACGACCCCAGGAAGTTGATGTACGAATTTACCCAAACGGGGCCCATAGTTTTGGTGCTTCATCTCCTAGGGTTAGGTTTTTGGATGTTTAGGGTTTTCCATTGTTTCTCAATAATAAATAAGCCTTCAAGCCTCATTGTAAACACAATTTAGAGGAATGTATCTGCCACATGTCTTCTCAAAGATAGCTACCATTGCTTAAGCTAGTTTATTTCCATTCTGTTTGTAAGCTTATTTCAGTATTTGATATTAATGAAATGAAGTGTTATTTCTATTGCATCTCTGTATTTATGGCTATATCTATAATTTGTTGCATTCCTATTTAACTTTGGATTAATGGTATCAGAGTGGTCTACTCTTTCTTGGTTTTTTTTTACATGTCCCCAACGAGGTCGGGGTATAAGGAGTTAGGGCTCAAATTGGTCAAACTTTTGTAAGACCAACCTCACTAACCCCAACAACATCATATGGGAGAAGAGAATAAAGATGAGGGGGCAGGGGATGATTTCAAAATATTTCTTAGAGAATACCTTGAGTGGCAGAGGAATGCGATGATGGACAACTTTGCCCAAATCCTTCAGCATCTACCCAAAAGGGATGCATCTGCTTCCAACAACCACTCTGGAAGTGCCACACCCTTCCAGGTACATGTTAACCTTGACATTTCCATATTTGAAGGTAAGATAGATGCAGACACCATAGATAAATGGTTAAACCTACTAGAATAATATTTTTCTGTTCACGATTTTTCCAGCTAGGAAAAGATTACTTTTGCACTTCTTAAAGCCACCCCCCATGTCAAAGACTGGTGGGAAACCTACTATGAGAAGAAGGATGAAAGTACACCATCACTATTTTCAGTCACACCCATGCAGAATTCGTTTTGATATTCCTCAAGGAGTAGTACTACCCTGTTGGGAGCTATGAGGATAAAAACATAAAGTGGACCATGTTGTGGAAGGGAAGGGACCAAGACGTGTTAGATTTCACCAATGTTTTTCATACCCTTTACACAAAGCTAGGTATCAAGAATTCTAAGTGACATTTGGTACTCAAATATTGTGGCTATTTACACAGGTACATCTAGGACGAGAGGGAGATCTTGGACATCTCCTCGCTCGGCACGACGTACTAATACATTGTCAAGATTGAGCAAAAGTTTAAATAGAAAAAGTGAGACGTTGGATTTACAAATCTGAAGCAAGGGAAATGTGTTCCCAAATCGCAGAGAAAAGGATAAAGCCAAGGTGAGGTGACCCAAGATAACCTATCGAAGCTGCAAGAAAAGAACAACACCATGAAGACAAATAAGGGCCAAGCAGTCAATGGTGGTCGAGATGAAGGCTTCTGAATCAGATGCATGTCCTAACTCTAAGTCAGAACACGACAAGGGGAATGCCAAAGGGAAGTAGATCATTGACACGTATCCCAGTGACACTGGGGCCACCACCAAGATACAGAAGATTGAGTCTGAAGATCCTGAGGAGGGGGAATGCCTCTTCCACTCACATATGTGGGTGAAGGGTTCTCTACTGCAGTTCATTGTCAATAGCGGGAGATAAAAGAACCTCATTTCAGCAAAGGTCATGAAGCAGCTAGGCCTACCAACTATATCACATCCACAGTTGTACACCATCAGGTGGATTCACCAAGGATGAGATCTTCACATCGAATAGTAGTGTCACCTTCCCTACAACATCAAGTCATTCACATATAAGGTATTGTGTGATGTGGATCATCTTGAAGTTTGTGATTTATTATTAGGAAAACCATATTTATGGAAGTGGTATGTTGTATATGAGTCTAGACCTCTCTCTGTTATTATTTCTTTGGGTAATAAGTTATATAGGATACCAAAGGTATCCATGTCTACCGCCATTTCTTTCATCTCTCATAAGTAATGTATTAAGATCATCTCCCAAACTGCGGAGTTTATTTTCTTTCTGATTCACTCTCAAAGGGGAAGATTGTAGTCACATCCATGGTTCCCAGGAAAGGTTCCTCCACGCAACAGAAGCAGGTGGATATGGTTATGGAAGAATACATTGACATCTTCTCCTCACCCATGGGGGTACCTTTGCATTGTCAGGTCAAGCATTAGATCAATCTAACTCCCAAAGCACCTCTACCCAAAGGGACTATATATCATCGCTCCATTCTCGAAAATGAAGAGATCAAGTGGAAAATCGAGGAGTTGGGGAATAAAGAGCACGTCTAACCAAGTTCCATGCCTTGTGAGAGCCCGATTGTACTTCTACAGAAGAACAATGGGACCTGGAAGCATTGCATTGATTATTGGGGACTAAGCAAAATCACTGTTAGGAATAGGTAACCAATCCTGTGGATTGATAACCTTCTGTACCAACTCAAGGGGGCCAAGTATTTCAAAAAAATTGATTTGAATTCTAGCTATCACCAGGATCCAATAGAGCCCACAGATGTATGGAATACTACCTTCAATTCCAAGGAAGGCCTTTTTGAATGGTTAGTTATTCCCTTCGGGTCGACAAATGCCCCTACTACTTTTATGATGCTAATGAATGACATACTGCGGCCCTTCACCAACTCATGCATGGTTGTTTATCTAGAAGACATCCTCATCTTTAGCAAGAGTTGGAAAGAATAGTTTCAACACGTTCAATGGGTCCTTTAAACCCTTCAACAACATAAATTGTGTGCCAACTTGGAGAAATGCACCTTTGGCATGAACCAGGTCCAATATCTAGGGTACATCATAGATGTGTGTGGTGTGCATGTGGATCTGACTAAGATCCAAGCCATTTGGGATTGGCGAGGCCCGGCCACACTAACAGATCTTTGTAACTTTTTGGGCATTGAAAATTTTTATCGGAGGTTCATGTTGGGATTCTCTAATACCACTTGGACTTTGAGTCAGATTACTAAGGGTGGGGCGAAAGAAATTTTTTCCTGGTCCAAGTCCCAATAGAAGGAGTTCATTGA
The DNA here is from genome assembly GCA_000404065.3 of Pinus taeda. Taxonomy (NCBI): domain Eukaryota; kingdom Viridiplantae; phylum Streptophyta; class Pinopsida; order Pinales; family Pinaceae; genus Pinus; species Pinus taeda. The sequence goes on from APFE031292387.1 coordinate 112,737, forward strand.
GTTGAAGCACTGCCTCTTCTCTGCATTTGTACTCACACTTCCAGACCTGTAGCAGCCATTTGAAATTGAGATAGACGCCTTCAACTATGTTATTGGTGCAACCCTCACCCAACAAGAGAATCGAGTGGCCTATCATAGTGAGATATTTTTCGATACAATTTGGAAGTACCCCACCTATAATGAAGAGATGTATTCCATCGTGAAGGCTTCCCGACAATGGAATCATTACATTCTGGGGAAGGAGATGGTCATCCACATGGATCACCGACCACTTCAGTTTATACAGACACAAGCGAAGTTGCAGAATGATTGCTATCAAGAGTGGTCTACATATCTACAACAATTCCACTTAAACGTTAAATATAAAAAGGGAAGCACCAATCATGTTGCATACTACCTCATTTGGGCCCCATTTTCAACACTGACTACTGTTCTCAACTCTTGTGGCCATGAGAAGTCTGAGTGGCCACAACTATACAAAAATGACCTAGAAGTCGCCTCCACATACCAAATGCTAGTAGATGGAAAGAAAGTTCTTGATTTCCACCTCCATGATGCATTATTATGCTACCTAGGACACCTTTATGTTCCTTCAAGCGAATGCACCAAGTTGTTTTTGGAGGCATACTATAGTTGGGTCGCAAGACACATTGATGTGGAGAAAATTGTGGTTGTACTAAAAATTTACTTTTATTGGTCAAAACTTTGACTGGATATTGGAAAATATATCAAATCTTGAACTTCCTGTACTATCACCAAGCCAACCATCAAGACGCAAGGCCTGTACACTCCTATACCTACTCCCAGCCAGCCGTGGGAATCCATTTCCATGTACTATATGCCTGGCCTCCCTTCTACCAAGCATGGTAATGACTGTGTATTTGTAGTCGTTGACAAATTTTCTAAGATGGCTATATTGGCAACCTGCAAGAAGAGCATCACAACAGAGGACACTTCCAAACTCTTATTTGAATGAGTGTGGGTACATTTTGGGATCATGTAGACCATTATATCATATTGGGATAGAAGGTCTCTAAGCACATTCTGGTTAAGCTTCTAGACATTATAGGACACCAAGCTCACTAAGTTGATTTCCTTCCATATGCAGACTGATGGCTAGATGGATGTCATCAATAGGATGATAGTACACATACTCTGCATGTTATAGACATATTTGGGCACTACAACCCCAATCACATATGTCAATAAACCAAGGGCTCTCAAACCCCTAAAAGTGTTGCTTCAAACCCTAAAGAATAAAGGTCAACTGATTACATCATTTCCCAGAAGTTCCCCTTGAAAAAATACTCAAAACTGGTCAAAACTGGACCATACAAACTGCTCAATGCTAAGGGTACGATGCATCTCACATGTTACACACAAGGGGTGCAATGCATACTGAAAATCCCTTCTGTAAGGTGTGATGAGCGAGAGCAGACAAATGGCAGAGGCAGTTGGCTAGGCAGAAACTCATAGAATCTTTTGAAAATTGCTCATATGACACTTGCCTCTTTGAATTCGCCGAGGGATGAGTAAGAGATCATGAAATCTCCAAGTGGAACCAAGAACTATCAGTGAAATGACACTAATCAAAATCCCAGAGGCTAACTCACCCCCCTACAAATATCTATATATGGATCCCTCATCCTAGAGATCCAAGAGGCTGGAATTTTGTAATTTGTAAGGAAGTGTTGTTGGTTTCTCTTTAAGACATTGTATTGTTCGGTGATCTTTCTTTTCAGGAGGTGAAGAGGGCTTTCATGTTGGGAGGATGATGTTGGATCAGACAGTTGGGTTGTAATCCTCTCTTCTACTTCTACTATCAATAAATTTATTTGAGTTTTCCTCCATATACTTGTGCACTTGTAAATCTTATATTTATGAATGCAATTGTATGGTTAATGTACATCTGATTCTACATTGTTTATGGTATTATAGATCTCTATGCTTTGATGGTATTTTTCTGCTTTGCCTCTACAGGTTTTATTTGAAGCGGGACAAGTGAGAAAAGAGTGGCGAAGCTCTATCAAAGGAGAGAGGAAACAGGCAAGGAGCCAAGCGAAAGACTGAGGTTGGTGCTCTCTGCTTCTCTCTTATCTGTCATCCATAAAGGAAAACACAAGTTGCTTTGAATTGTTTGTTTCTAAGATAGCTACCCATATTAGTGGGACTAGTAGATCAAATAGTGACACTAGTTTTCCGAGAAACAAAATGGCGACTCTGCTGGGGAGCGATTAGTTTGTTTGTTTGTTACTATTGTTTGCTTTCTAAACTACAGATGGAGCCTGAAGTTAAGCCAGCTAGCCTTCGAACTGCACTTGCTATGCAAGTGCAAAGTAGATCAACGTTGCATTAGTCAATATTTGGGTTGGTTTATGAACTGAACATTTGACTTGCAAACATCCTAAGTGCCCTGGTGGTAGCTCAATAACCTCATAAGATCACACCCCTATACTTTGTGTTTACTATCTATGATAGCTTAGCTGAAATAACTGAACTTAGCTGCAAAATTTGAGCAAAAACCAAGCTCAGTTTCGTTCCCTCGTCCATCGCACTGTCTCTCATTGGCAGTTTGGATGCATCGCACCTCCCGTGTGCTGCAGGTGAGATGCATCTATATTTCCCTTAAGGACAGGTGTGATGATTGAATGAGACTATTTTTTTCTCCAGAATTTGGTTTTTTCTTCATTGTTTTCAGTGCTATTCAGTAGCTTTGCAACCTATGATCAGTATATCACTGAGAAAACCTTCTTCCTTTACATTGTTTAGCCTCCATTGATCAGGAATTGTGAATGTTTTTATGTATTTTTAACATTTACAGTCCTCCTTTGCAAATAGTAGCTTAATCGAACTGTCGTTTTTTTATTCCAAAGTGTTGTAACTGTCATTGTGAGTCGAAAATAAGAGTGTCGTAAAGTCTTCCTCTTTCAGATAGTAGTTTGTACTTTTGCCATTATATTCGATTTGAATTGTCAGTGTTTGAAGTGTCGAAAACAGTTTCCCATTAGAAATTGAAAGTGTCGTCTTAGTCTTCCTTTTGTTTTTGAAAAGAAATTGTTGTAGTGATCTATACTTAGTTTTCTTTCTGGAATTCTCACATTAAGGAAACGAAAAGAACAAATACATGCGTGTGCATTTACATTTAGACTGCATACGGAAATTGATTTAGGAAAAGTGCATTTAGTGTGTGCTCTTTGCTCTCTGTCGAAAGAATCTTACTCTTCTTTCCTTAGTAGCTAGGATTTTCATTACTAAAAGAAAACAAATGACTGTTTATCATTTAGATTGCATATTTAGGAATTGTACATCTATATCACGCGGTGAACCTTGAAAAGAAAACTTCTTAAGAAAGATCAACTATAAAATGAACCTCAATGAACATAAAAACGCTTTGGAACCTAATGCACAACATTGAAGTCTAGGCTAGAGACATATTCCAGCATCGTAGAGCCTGGTAACTATCATTTTCATCGTAGGTTGGGTTATTCCTCCTATTTTGATACAACAAGTGCCAGTACGGACTTGTGCTCCCACGTACCATCGAGTATATATTGGGAGACCACAATAGGCTGATATCCTTTATCCTTAGGAAGCCATGTCTGCTGCCCTATCAATCGCAATGCACTGAAGACAACATTCCGGAAGATTGACTGTCGTATGTAAAGTCCTTGATAATTTCTCTTTAATTTACCACCGGGGTGTATATTGCAGTTTTTCGATTGGTTTGGTAATCCCTCTACCTAGATTTCCAGAGTAGTCACTTTCATTCCTTTTCGACTCCTTAAAAGAAAAGGTCCATCTGAGCACTTGTCACTTCAGGCTCATTAAAAAACGAAGGAGACTAGAGTCACCTTTAACTTTTTCTCGACTCTTAAAAATTGAAAAAGCAAGTTGTGTCAAAGCGTCATAAAATTCATTTAATTCACAATAAAATTTTCCCCTTTTTATTTTGAGTTGATCAAGTAATCCGCAATCAGGGAATATTTTAAGAACCCCCCCTAAATTTATATGTATAATAAATGGGCGAATCTCCATGGTATATAGGAAAAATGGAAGGCGATTTTATCAATAATATAATATGTATATATAACTTTTTGGCGAATCTCTCACTAGGCATGGCAAATATTTTACTCAATTATAAAATCTTGTAAGATCTTGGCGAGTCTTTCACTAAATAATAAAACTTTGTAAAGTCCTACTGAATCTTAGCATTGTGAACTCTTGGAGAATTTTTTGAAAAAGTATAAAACCATATATGACAAGAGCCACATGGTGGCAATATCACTATTTTTTTCACATTTTCCACGAATGGAACTTGTTTATAAAATTATAAAAAAGCCAACCAAGTCCCTTATAATATGCAGGTAAGCTTATAATAGAGTCTGATACCTCTACTATGCTTGTCTTCATTCAAGTGTCATAGCTGCTATACTTAACACTGTCAATCACAACTCTCTCAGAACTCAACTCTATAGTGTAATTAAAACCTTTGGAAATTGAATCTGACAACTCTATAAAAAGGATTAGTGAAATGGAAGCTTTTGTGAATGAGCCCACTAACTATCAATGCTAAACAATCAATCTAGACTATGAAGTCTTCCATCTTGATCAAAATCGTGCTCACGATCAAGGGAGTGCGACCACCTAGCCTGACATAATGGCCATCATAGCTTCCAATAATCAACAACCACCTTGCAAGGAAATCCTAGCTCATGTCTCATGAATTTTATTCATCAATCTTAACTGATATAAATCTTATAAAGATAATATTAGAATCCT